>PVLC010002100.1:16065-54137 GCA_004027655.1 Graphiurus murinus | reverse complement strand
TGAGGTGTCCTTTTGATCCTGTGTAATGCTTGCTTCTGTCATTCAGTCTTGCTTTCCTATCTTCTCACTTGGATTATAGCAATATCTTCTGAAATCATATTCCAAATTGTATTTACTCTCTTCCTTAATTTGTTCTAAAGTACTTCTAGGTTAAATTTCGAAAACCACAATAGTAACGTAAGTTCTACTGTAAGCAGACAAAAAGAATTAAAGGGAAGATGAGGCAAAATATTTTCAATAGTTCATAATCATCCTGGGGCTAGTTGGGTGGCACATGCTTGTAATCCCAGAACTTGGGAGGCTGAGACAGGAGGATCATCGATTTGTAGCCAGGCTCAGTAATTTAGCGAGGCCTTCTGCAACTTAGTGAGATCTTATTTCAAAATAAAAAATAAAACAGGGTTGGGGATATATCTCAGAGGTAGAATGATCCTGAATTCAATCCCCAATACCACACACACACACACACACACACACACACACACACATACACACAAAATCATCCTGGCGAAGGTATATCATGTCCTTGAATCCTGTGTTGGCATTGTTAAGGTTATTCACTCAACACTATTTAGTAATCATTGATATACGCCAGGCACTCTGCTAACTACCAGGGATATAAAATTTCTCCCTTTTAAGTTATATTAATAAAAAGACTGTAAATATTAGAGTTTTCACAGAGATGAGTGCAATTTCAGAGTTACAGTTGACCAACTATTTTTTTGTTTGTTTGTTTGTTTTTTCTGTTGCAATTCATGACAAATGAGCTGTTTCAGCTGTATTAAGTTAAATGGCCATTCTTTTTCCCTCTGTGCCTTAACTCCGTGTGAATACTATTTAATTTTCTTTTTTAATTAAAGACTTTGACTTACTTCAAATTTAGAGATTCTTTGGAATGGTGAGTCTTTTTTCTGTGTCCATTTTCAGTCCCATTTTTACCTACCTTTTTATTCTGAGCCATCACAAACTTTTATCCACAAACAAACGCAACTTCAAAATGAATAATTCATCTAGCTCATTCTATCCTGAATTGGCATATCAGAAAGCAAATATAATACCGTGTGTTCATCCAGTAAGCTTTTCGTTGCTTTGCAAAAGAAGAAAATATGAGAGGTGTCAAAAAATGTTTGTGCTAAATTATGTATATGCTGGGCCCTTGATATTTACAATCATGCTAGGGGATATATTTAGATGTGGGGATTATAACCAGGTTTTATTTTACTTTCTGCATTTGATAAATGCAAATAACATCATTGTGACTTCCAGTTCATCATAAACAAATAGCATTCATCATCTTCTTTAGAAAGGACAAAGAGGCAGCTACTTCAGTTGACTCCCATAGAGATGCACAACTGTGTGGAACTAAATATTTGCACTATGTGGTCATGGTGACTTTCTGATAGGTAGTGGCTGTTGCAGGCTGGCTATATGACTATGATTTATTATTTAACTATGGGCTGTGTTCATTACAGTAGGGAGCCTCTCCTCCTGCAGCTCCTCTGAGATCTGTGACTGTCATAATATTCTGCACAGTGGCTTGGACATCATTCTCAGCTGCAGGTTCCCTCTGAACTCCTCCAAAGGCTTCATTTTCATAACCTCAGTGGAGCACACAGAGAATTCATGCCTAAGCTTATTGACTCTCTGATATCCAGTGTGTTCATAAGAGCATAAAACCATAGGCAGCTGTTCTTTTGGGTCCCAGTTGTCAGGTGGGAAATTACCAAGAGCTTCCCACTGCTCTGCATAATTAAAATTAATACTGGAAGAAAACCTACTCAATTAGCATCAGATTCCTTACAGATATGCAATATTAAACTTGTGTCTGTGAGAGACAGGAGTGTATTTGTAGGATACAAATATTTAAGCAGGAATAATTTCTAATCTGCCTAGATTACTCAATAAAACATGCCAATTCAATAACTCTTAATAAAGAAGCTAACTACTCAGGTGTGCCTGTGTGTATTTGTTAGTTAGAGAGGGCAGGGAAGCCAGCTTTGAATGTCAAGAAGAAAGACAACTGTAGGAATGCTGAGTTGATGGCATTCAAAAACCTATTATAAATTACTTGGGAAGAGTGTACCTCAAGCCTTCATAATATTTCCTAGTGCAGGCACAGCTCCAGCAACAAGTAACCAGTACTGTGCTTCACATACGATGCTGAGGTAAGCATGGCAGTGTGATAGTCAAGAGTTTGTTTTCTTCATTGTTTTAATTGTTTGTCCTGTTAAAGATAACTGGCAAGAATACATACCCTTTGAATAATTAAGGAATCATAATGTGATACCCTAGATCTGAACACAGAGAGTATATTTTAATGCTATCATTTGAAAATTTGGGTCATCTCTCCTGGGAGCTCTGAATTTGATATTCATTTTCTTTCTCAGCTGCATTTTCTTTACGGAAAAGACAGTGCAGTGAAGCATATAGGACAGATGCTATATGTGAGAAAGAAAACTGAAAACAAACAGCACTGTGCAATGGGGTACGATTGGAAGGAAATGTAATAGAATTCAAAATGGTTATTTCCCCTGAACCTCCTGACCAAGTAGAGCATCCATTCTTTAGTTCAGTGACCTTATTGCTAAAACTGCCCACCTAAATATAATTAAATTAGTAAGACATTGGTTTTTGGAAATAACAAGAATTTATCTAGTGTAAAAAAAAATAAAAATAAAAAAAGATGCAGCAGCAAAAAGTCCAAGCTAGATTTATCGTATGCTGATTGATTTGTATGCTGGTTACTAGGCAGATCTTGAAGCTATTTTATGGAAACCTACTTTTTAAAAAAAGTACATTGGGGGTAATTGTCACTTGTCAAGGTCCTAGGTTGGAGACATATGTTATAAAAAAGTGTTCAGTGGACAATAATACTAAATACTAAGTTAAATCAGTTGATGATTAAGAAGAGAAGAAATTACTCTTTCAATCTGTGTTGCTTGTTAAAGAATACAGGATATAGAGAGTACCTGCCTGCCATTTTCATGTCTTGGACCTGCTGTGCTTTTGATACAAGTAGATATAGCAGGTATGTTCCAAAAAACCATGGAGTCCATTTCATTTGTATAAACAGATCCCCTCCCGTCAACATACACTTAAATGGTCAAGTGGAAAAAAAGAAAAAACAAAAAACAAAAAACAAAACAAACAAAAAACCTTGCTGAGGAAATAAAAATCAGTTGGGGATTTTATTTTGTTTACTTATTTTTGTGATGCTGGGGCTTGAACCCAGGGGCATTCCAAATCCACGCTTCACCCCCAGCCCTTTTTATTTTTTGTTTTGAAACAGGTTCTGACTATGTTACTGAGAGTCTCCCTATTTTGCTGAGGCTGTCCTTGAACCTGTGATCCTCCTGTCTCAGCCTCCTTAGTACTAGGATTATAAGTGTGTACCAGCATGCCAAGCTAGAGATTTTGTGTCAATAAAACATCATTCTATTTGCTTTCTTCTTCCTTTTTTTTTTGGTCAGAATGAACTAAAGCTTTTTAAGGTCAGATGAAGTATCAAGACATGATCTAATCTGCTTTCTCCCAGCAGACCACACTACATCAATAATCAGAGTCAGTGACTCAGAATGTGGAAGTTGAGAAACCGGGACATAATCAAAACCAGAAAATTAAAGATTTTGATAAAATCACCTTGGGAAGTTTTTGTAATTGTGTTTTGCTTATTCTAAAAAGCTACAAGATACTTGCATATCTTTTTTATTATTATTAATCTAGGTAGAAGTATGTATCCAGGTCAATGAATTATTGTGTTTGTTAGCTGGACAATTTGGGTATGTGTATGCATTAGTAAATACTGGAGATTTAAAGTTTCCCGTAAATGGTTATAAACCAATTTATTTCTTAAAGGTATAAGAAAGAGACAAAGATTGTAAGGATAAGGTAGCAGAGGACCAGCACCAATAGGGGCGGAGAAAACAAAGGAGAAACAGACACTTTGGATAGTTACCATTCAACCTTCCTCACAAAAGGTGTGTCTCAGGGTTGTTCAAATCCCTTGCTCACAAAAACACCTTCAGGTTGTTCTATGGGTAATTAGCACTACTGGATGGCAAATAGCCTACATGGAAGCTATTGACAGACACAAAAATACTACAGAGGTCGATACAGCAGAGAAGCAGGAAAGGGGAACATAGGAAACAATGGTGTGGTGTAAGGAGGTATGGCAAAGCAGAGACAGAAGGGGAATAAGAGATAAGGAAAAAGAAGAGCAACACTCATTGCTATTGGATAATCTAAGAAAATGCTGTCATCTCCTAAGGAATAATTCAGTGGTACCCATATGTGTCTTCGGCATCTTTGATCTACAAATAATAGAACTAATTATCCATTCAAATACATCTGCCTAACCGTATTTTATCAAGTGTGCCTATTTTCTGTACTTAACCCAATCCATTGCCAAGTAGGAAAGTTTCTTCATAACGCATGTTCTTCATATAAAGCACCTGTGGGCTCCAGTCTCCCACTCTATATTATGTTATTGCCAAAACAATTAGAGTAACCGTATGTTCCAGTTTGCCAGGGAAAGTCCTGGTTTTGCTTGTCATCTTGTGTATTTATACATGCCACTCATTTTTACTCCCCAAAGGATTTTATTTCACCCATTTATTATATGGCCTACTAATCAGAGCCGATCCAGTCAGTGGACTGCAAGCCAAAGCTGTCATAATATATCTATAGTCCTCCCATCTCTAACACCTTCTTAACTCTTCCTATATGGCATCTAAATGATTCTCTAGTTTTCCAAGAACTGAAGAGTTAATAAATATTCAAAGTTTTTGTATTTTACAAGTGAATGAAAAATTAACATTTCTGGGCTACTTGTACCATGACACTTTTCAATGTGTGAAAGGTACCTTGATTAGGACTGCAGGATAATTTTGGACCTTATCAAGGAAAAAGATAGGATCATGAGAGGCAGCTTAATAAACTGCACAGTGATGATTTGATTTCACAGCACTTGGTTAGTACTGTAGGGTGGGGGGCAGGTCTCTCACAGCAGGAGACCCTCCAGATGTTCATGTCCAGGAAGGAGGCTTATATGTCTAGATGCTGTTACTCAGTACCAAGGATGGGTCTCTAGGTCCAAAGAGCTCTGTGTGGAAGCTTGAGGTCTACATAGTCCATGGCTTATTTTATCTATGAGTAAACATTAAATGGGGGTGTAAGGTAGGGATTTTTGAGTATTATATAAAGGACAAATGAGGAATACCCTTAAGTGGATAGAAATTAGGGTTTTGGGGGGGGGGTTAAACAGTTGGATAGGTAAAAATCAAGTTTGGTTAATTGAAGGGTTGGACTTCTCTGGGTCTGATGTATATTACAAAGAAAAACCCAAGCAACTTATACACTATTACTGTGGCTTAAATGTTGATGTTTCTCTCAAAATTCATATGTTGGAATTTAGCCACCAAGGTGATGGTATTAAGAAGTAGGACCTTCAGGAGGTGATTAGGCCATGAGGACTACACACTCCTGAATGGAATTAGTGCCCTTGCTCTCCAGAACTGTGAAAAATAAACTTTGGTGTTTATAAATAACACAGTGTTAGGTATTCTGTTAGAGCAAGCCGATCAAACTAAGACAACTGTGTTAACCCTCATGACAGGAGGGGAAATGCACATACATGGACAAACACAAATAGCTTTGTCCAGCCTCTGGAAACAAATTTCTACATAAGTTTACATGATCCCCACCAAAGGAGCTTTGGACTGTCATACATGATGCTTATATGTTTACAGTTTGCTTATGTCTTTCAGTTTTTAATTTATATAGATTGATCAGTTTTTGTAGTTTCTATCTTTGCTGTTTTGCTTAGAAAGACATTCTTTGGCCCAAAGTATTTCATTTTCTTTTAGTTTATTCTTTCATTGTTTCTCTTACCCCCACCCCTTACATTTAGCCTCTTGATCTACTTGAATGAGCTTTGGTACATGCTGTGAAGTGAGCATTTTACTTTTTTATTTTCCTTTTCAAATACTCAATTATTCCAGAATACTGTTCCCATTTGTTAAAATGTTTACTGTCTATCTGCAGATTTGTTTTTAGACTTTTACTTTTGTCTCATTTTTTGTATCAACATACTATTAAAATATATTAATGTTATTTTCTCCTGTCTTTTTTGGGGGGCGGGGGGATGGTCTCAGAATTGAACCTAGGGGCATTTTACCTCTAAGCTATATTCCCCAACCCTTTTTATTTTATTATTTTATTTTATTTTTACTTTGAAATAAGGTCTTACTAAGTTGCTAAGGCTGTCCTTGAACCTGCAATCCTCCTGTCTCAGTCTCCCAAGTACTGGGATTATGGATGTATGACACCCCCCAAGCTTATTTTCCCCCTTCTTGTGCTATCTAATACTAAAAATCCATATGCAAACTTTTTAAATTTAAAAATAAAAATTCTTCATGGTTGTATTAGTTTTATCAGACTCTCCCCCTTATCCTATTTCTCCCCAAAACTTGTCACTTTGACACCTAATTTCTTGTGAGCTTGCTTTTCATAGTCACAGACATTGCTGTCTTCAAAGTCTCCATTAATGTCTTAATCCCCATCATGCAATTGCATTTTAGCAACTGTATCAGGATTCATGACATTTTGCAGTGTATTACAATATCTGAATAAATATCTATTTTCTTGATAATTTTTGAAGTCTACCAAGTCATAAACCATGGATCTTTCCTGGATTATTTTTTTGCTCTTTACCCTGTATGGTTGTGCATATAGTAAGCATTGAGTTGTCCTTTTCTGCTATTAGAAGGATGTTTTAGGGAAGGTAACCTTGAAAATGTATCATAAAACATTAAACATTTCGAGGAAGGTCAGGTCAAATTCTGAATCACAGGCTAGAAAAGAATGGCACACTATTTGTTTATTCTCTGAAATAGAATTTTTCCAGCTTCAATTTTTTTTTTTTAGGCAGCAGGTATATTGGTACTCTTCAGGGAAAGTCTAATATGGTCAAAATACAATTGTAGGAACAAGTTTCCTGCAGTAGTTTGTAGGGAGTATAGGAAGGAAAAGCTCTCATTTGTTGGAATTAAGGTTCTGTTATAAAGTTAAAGATACTTGAAAATTTCTGAAAGCATAGTGACTATTGCCCTGGATGGCATTGACAATTTTCCTAAATTTGATTTCCTTTCCCCCCACTCTCTGGTGCTGGAGATTGAACCCAGGGCCTTGTGCATGCTGGTCACATACTTCACCACTGAGCTGCATCCCCAGTTTTGTGGCAGATACTTGTACTGAGCAAATTTCAGTGTTTGAATTTATAATGCATTGTGGCATGAGCAAGGGACAGCTGAGAGGCTTCATCCTCTACTGTTATCACTGCACCCACAAAATAGATTTGAACTAAATAAAAAACAGATCAGAAGTAACCTAAAATATATATACTCACTTTAGAATCAATTATATTATTAGGGATATTTTATAGGTAACCCTCTGTGAGTTTTCTCCCATTTTGCAATTTACACCAAATTTTCTTTAATAAAATAGAATTACAAAAAGTAATTGTTAGCAATATGGGAGTTATAAGTTCCATATAAATGTGAGAAATTGGTATAAACTTATAAAGTAAAAAAAAAAATGGTACAATTATTTGAGCTAAGTGTATAGAGGATCAGACATTCCCTTCTTCCACTTAGAATTTTCCTCACAAATCTTGAGAACTCCCTGCCCCCACCCCAGCTCTTTCCCACATGAGGGGTTAGCCCATGGATCTGGATGTGTGGGTCACAATGCTGACACAGATTTCTCTGCCTGGAACTTGTTGGAGCATGATTATTTCTTTTTGGTTCAAATATTTCTCAACAAAACTGTAACAACAGATTAGATGCAGCTTTGGTGTATGGAGTTTCTTTGCTTGCTCTTCAAAATTGTGAAAGATTTTAGAGATTGCTATTGTAATAATATCTCTGTAAGTTGTTGCAGGAGGTTAGTCTACATTTATTGAGGGAAGGTTTTTTTTTTGTTGTTGTTGTTGTTTGCACCAGAAATTGAACTCATGGGCATTCTACTTCTGAGCTATACCTCAAGTCCTATTTTTTATTTTGAAACAGGGTCTTGCAAAGTTGTTGAGGCTAGCCTTGAACCTGTAATCTTCCTGTTTCAGCCTCCCAAGTACTGGGATTACAGCCATGTACTACCCTGCCTGTTAGGAAGTACAATTTTAAAAATTGAAATATGGAGTTTTCAATATATATTATTTTTAATTTATGAATTATTTTAGTTAGTAAATTAGTTTGTAATTCTACATATATGTTTTATACCTTTATTGCATTTGTCATATTGATATAAACAGTATATAAAAATAGCATACCTTTTTATAATATTCCACTCTGTACTTAAAACCTTTTGTGTTAACTCTCCTTTCTATTTAGGAATATTTGTGCAAATAAGGGGATAGACAAGTCACAACTCTGAATTTTACATACAGTACCTATTTTAGAGGACATAGCTTTTTGGGATGATATTGCTTTATAAATCTATGTTAAACTCAATGTAATTGAGAACATTCACTTTCTATGGGATGGCGGTTAGTAAGTATTTATGTGAAATAAAGTTATGCGCCACACTGTCCTATGTAGTGGACCTTGTGGCTGTCTGTTGAATGAGTGCCCCCTCCCCAGTCTTTCCTGTAGCATCCATTTGGTTTGGTGACACCGACCAGTTGTGGACACAGCATTGTGTCTCTTAACATAAGTGACTGGTTCTTGTAAAAACCCAACACTGGGTTGGTTAACATATGGCCTTCCATTTTCCAGAGGACTGATTCAGAGGCAAGCTCATCAGTGCAGAGCTCAAGTCTCTTCTTCAGCACTTGTGTGAGGAAGAGAAACATCTCTTTCCCACAGGTGTGGCCAGGCTCTCCAGAGACCCACAGGGTGCCTCTGGATCCCCGCTCACTTGATTCTGAGATGATGCTACAGAGGTGGTCAGTCAACTAATGCTGACTCTTACATTATGTGACTTCCCTATTTAATAATCTAGTAAATTCCTTATTCATTAGGCCAATTTGAGTTGGATTTTCAGTTGCTTGCAGCTGATTGAAACTCAGTGATACACCTGGTGCCATGGAAAGACATTGATGTAGATTCCAAATCGGGAGACTGCATCCTGGTCCTACCTCTTCCATTTACTTGCAGTCAGAATGATTATGTCTGTGTAAAAGAGGTTGGATGAGATGACATAAAAGGCTCCTTCTAGCTCTAAAATTCAAGAATCCTGTGATCTTAACTTGGTTTCTGAATTAAAAGTAGGGGATATGCCCAATATCTGAATTTTAGTTAATGATAAAGATTATTCGCTTCTTCTAGAAATAGACATATCCATCCTCTATACATTTATAAGAGAAAAACTGCAGATGTAGGAGTAAGAGTATAGGCTGGGCATCTTTGGGATATATTAAAGTGACATGCATCAAAGTTTCATTTGAGAAGATATTATCCTGAGCAAAAAGTGCCACAGAACTTCCTTATTAGTTACTTGGGCCTCCCATTTTATCTCTTGGAGCTCTTTTATCCCCGGGTTTCTGCAGTCCTCCTGTTTCAGTCTCTCAAGTACAGAAATTACAAGTATGTGCTACAATGCCCAGCTAAAGTACTGAAAGTTTTTTTTTTTTTTTTTTTTGGCGGTACTGGGATTGAACTCAGGTGAACTCAGGGGCATTCTACGTCCGAGCTATAACCCCAGCCCTATTTTTTATTCTTTATTTTGAAACAGGGTCTCACTAAGTTGCAGAGGGCCTCCCTAGATAGCTGAGGTTGGCTGCGAACCCAGATCCTCGGTCTCAGCCTCCCAAATGCTGGGATTACGAGTGTGCGCCACCACGCCCAGCTACTTAAATACTGTTTTTTTCTTATTCACAAGATTTACTTTTATTTTAGTACATGAATATCAGGTTTTGTTATGTTTAATTTTTTCTATCACTTCTTTTTCTTGTTGCTTCAATGTGAAGATACAGAAAATGGCATGGCTGTTGTTTTTGGTACTGAGATCAAACCCAGGACTTCACACTTGCTAAGCAAGAGCTCTACCACTGAGATACATCTCCTACCCACATTTTAGTTTTTTAAAAATAATCATAAATCTGTGAAGTTACAAATCATAAGTATTATATATCATAATTATTTTATTCAGGGAAACTGTGTGTGTGTGTGTGTGTGTGTGTGTGTGAGAGAGAGAGAGAGAGAGAGAGAGAGAGAGAGAGAGAGAGAGAGAGAGAGACTGGGGATTGAACCCAAGGTATACCTCTGAGGTATTTTTAAAGTTTTTGTTTTGAAACAGAGTCTTGCTAGGTTGCTGAAAGTCTCTTTAAGTTGCTGAGGATGATCTTGAACACGCAATCCTCTTGACTCAAACTTCCAAATACTGGAATTGCAGGTATGTGCCACCGTACCTGGCAGGGAGAAAGAATTTTTATAAGTCCTCTTAACAGATAAAATTTTCTAAGGATGCTATGAAAGGAACCAAAGGTTACAGGAACCCTGCAACTTAAGGGGAGAGCAACTATAAATTGTGTGGGTCTAAGAGGAAATTAGATGTTATTTAAGGAATTTGTTTAGGTTCAATCCCATGTAGATATATCTGCACTGAGGTAAGAATATACTTGGGGAAGAGGTTTTTATCTTTTTGTGGCCTCTGAGATTTAGAATTATTAGTGGTCCATGAGGCAATATCTCAGAAAGAACATTGTTGGTGAGTCATTTTGGTTCCTAAGAAATAGAACCTACTTGATAATCAAATTTTCTGTATGACCTTTTAATCTACAAAATATGTCGTTTCCTAAAGATTGGATTAGCGACTTTTCAGAAGTGGGCTATACACCACTGGCAATGTTTGTTATTTCTGGAAATGAGTAAATCACAACCTTGAATGGAAAAGAAGGGCTGAAAGAATCCTGTGGTCATACTTCAAAACATACTGATTTCTATTTATTGTTCCTCTTTGAAAATTCAGACCCTCTCTGAACAGGTAAACCTATTGGTCAAAAGGGAATTGCCTTAATAAGAAAATGCTGGTTTTGGTGGCTGAGGGTAGGTAGGAGGATGCCAGGAGCTAGAAGATAAGTCAGGTGGTTTTGTCAAGTTCCCAGAAACCTTTGAATCTAAGAAGTAACTTGGATTATGACACTACCTATACTGGAGCATTTGTGCTGATCACATAGAGCCCGACTGCTGCCTGCCACTCAGCTCTCTGCTGCCAATAATATTTGACTTAAAATTTGGATCCCCTATTCATTTTGAAGCTAATAAAACTTTAAATGGGAGAATTAGATTATTATCATTGCTTACTCCAAAGAATTGAGAGGATTTACGAATTTTATAGCAGATTTGACAACTGTTTTTAGAACTTATTTCATCTTATCTCAAAGATGGTAAGATGGTACTTTCTTTTTGTCAGAAAGACATTTTATTTTGTTCATTAACATCAATGTATTAGATAAATGGTGATGTTTCAAAAAATTCTAAGTTGCTTTCCACCTGTTGTAAAAATTGTATTAATATAATGTTTGACATATGCAGACACTCTAGTTTTTGTATGTAAAATATTACTGAAAGTGGAATATATGAGCTAAAGTCCATGTTAACAAAGGCTAAAATTATAAAAATTTCAGTTATGTTTTAGAGTGCAGTCTTCAGTGATATATATTTGTATATATGTGTGTGTATGAATGCAATTACATATCAATTATATATATTGATATATGTATATATTTATAGTTGAAGTTATAAATTGGTCAGTTTTGTTATGTCAAATTTCTATCTATCACAATTCTATTTATACAATCATATTTGTGCTTCTATCCACATATCAGCAATTTTACCTTTCTAATCTATAATCATTTTATGAGATTACAATGAGAAAGATGCAATTAAGTATTCAAATACAGAATTATATTGAAACTTCTATATAGATGAATAAGAAATCTCTGATAAAACCATTGTTGCGAGGTGACCCACAGAGACACACCAGACTCCATTTGTGCCAAAGAGGTCGCTTTATTTACTGGCCTCTGGCTGGCTGGGATAAGCAGCCTAAAGGCTGTTGCCTGCCTGGAACTTTGGTGTAGGCCAGTTTTACACCCTTTGGTTACAGAGTTGGGGGTATGGAAAATTATTGCATTGTTTTACAAATCAGGTGCTTAGGACACATAGCTTATCTTATTTAGAAAGCTAATAGTAGTTATCATTCCTTTTTATATACTGGTATAGTTCCTGTTTGCCCCTTGGACCTTTAGTCCAAGAGGGCCCGGAGAACTTGCCTAAGACTTTTACCAAAAAATGGATAAATGCTGTTTCACCATCAGTTCCTAGGCAGTACCACTTTAATTAGCTCTAAATAGCCAAACATCATTTGTTGTTTAAAAAAAAGGGGGAGAGTGTCAATGTAAAAAATCTATCAACGAACCCATTACTAGAAAGCCATCCTGGTAAGTACTTACAGTTTGAAATTACATATACTGACAGGCTGATTTAAATAGCAGACATATTCATTGAAATAAGATATTGCGTAGTTCACAGAATTAAGAATTAAATTTAAAATCACATTAAGAGCCTAGTTGGAGAGAATATATATGCCACCACCCCTGAATATAGAAGTCCTGATGAAGCGTGCTACTGTCAGCACTGGACACCTACACTGCTATGGCTGGCCTGAAAACTGCACGTTACTCCTGTGGTCAGGATAGATGTGTCACTGGGCCTGCTTCTCTTGGCCAGTAAAACAGTGTAAGTCCCTCAGTCCCATTGGTTGAGTCAGGGTGATTGGCCAGATCCCAGGTTCAAAGGAGGTAAATTAAAGACAGAGAAGGTAAAGTAAAGGCAAAATAAGCTTTTGATTTCTACACATCGATGTTTGCACTACCTCTCAACATAATTTATATATTAGTTGGTTCTCCAAACACAGGAAGGTATTTAACTGTCCAGAAAAAAAATAAGTAAAGTCTGTGACAAATGTCCACTATAAAGTTCAGCTAAATGAAATTAAGTACTTCTTGTTGATACTATTCCTAAACACTCTTTCAATACCTGATCACTCTAATTGGCCAAAATATATAACTCAGTTCACTTAACGAATATGGTAAAGTTTCCTGTTTGACTGATTTGCCTGTCAATAAATGTGAACACTTAAGTGATTATTTAATTGCTATAAATGTAAATGAGAAAATGAGTGTAGACCCTTGAATGACATATCCTTTGTAGGGGAATATTTTTAATAAATGGCTGTATAGAAGACCAACCCCAATCAGAATGACAGTCATCAAGAAGTCAAACAACAATAAATTTAGGTGAGGATGTGGGGAAATTGGAACTCTTCTAACTGTTGGTGGGAAAGCAAATTAGTACAGCCATTATGGAGATCAGTGTGGAGATTACTCAGAAAATCAGGAACAGATGCACCTTATGATCTAGCTATACCACTCCTGCATATCTTTCCAAAAGGACTGAAATCAGAATATTAGAGTAATATATGCATATCTATGTTTATAGCACCACAATGCACAATAGCCAAATTAGGGAACAAACCTAGGTGTCCATCAACAGATGAATGGATAACAAAATTGTGGGATACACCCCATGGAATTCTTCTCTCAGCAACAAGGAAAAACAAAATTATGTCATTTGCAGGAAAATGGATGAACCTGGAGAACAGATTAGCCAGGCACAGAAAGTGAAGGGTCAAGTGTTTTCTTTCATATGCAGAAGCTAGGGAGTAATTGGGATACCAGAAGGACTTGGATAAACTTCAGTGGAGCCAGGGAGGTGGTCCAGGGGAAGGTTGGTGTGGGAGGGCGGACGGAGAATCAATGAAGGAATCACTTACATTGACATTGTGTACCTATGTGAGAATACCAATGCCAATCTCAATATCTTGTATGGAGAAGGGGTGTGGGAGGGAGCTGGATGAAAACTCACCAAGTGCTGTGTGCATGTATGTCAGCATCACTTTGAACTACTTTATCATGTGAGATTCTATGCACCAATAAAGTATCTTAAAAAGGCACCAACAAAAGTATTTTAAAAAGTCCATTTTGGTCTGTCCAAGTCATATTTTAAGAGTCTATTATGCTCTACAGGAAAATCATTAATTATATTTTCTGTCAAAGAGCTAATATAATACCAACTGAAAACAATTATTTAGTGCTTACTGTGTACATGCCTCTGCCCT
This sequence comes from Graphiurus murinus, assembly GCA_004027655.1. Lineage (NCBI taxonomy): Eukaryota > Metazoa > Chordata > Mammalia > Rodentia > Gliridae > Graphiurus > Graphiurus murinus. The sequence continues at coordinate 39,959 of PVLC010002100.1, read as the reverse complement.
ATTGCTTACAAGATGTCTGAGTTCTGCCAGTCTCTGCCTTCCAGTGTGTATTGCCTTTAATCAGCTTGGCAGGATGAAGTATTGCTTGTGGAAAGTAATTATGGGTTTTCAATGGAAATGACAGTGTAAAGCCAGATAGAAGGTATTTGTCCCACTGGAGAGTGTACGAAAAGCGTACATAAACTCTTGGCTCTCTGCAGAATGACCCCTTCCAGGGATAATGATAGAGCTGCTTTTGGGACTGATAGAATCAGAGAACAACCTGACATGGGGTTTCACATCACCTTGGGCAAACAGCTGTGCTATCTATTCAGAAGATTAGAGAAGTTAAAAAGAAAGTGTTAAATAATTGGCAAACACTGCTGAGTACATGCTCTCTGATGGGTTTGAATTTAAAGAAGTGGCTATAAAGGGGGGGGGGTTGAAATTTTGATTACTTGGGAAAACAGTTCAATGTAGCATTGTTTCCAGCTCTTTTCAGAGAACTACATGGTAGAGCCAAGAATCCCGCAGTACAGTCTAAGTACAATTTGATGCTTAATTGAAGTAATAAATTTACACTGTGATTTAATTGGCAGTACCAGAGAGCTGGCTGCTTGATGGAGTAAGCTGTGCATTGTGCAGCTGTGTGTATGTTTTATACCAAATTTACTTAATGCTTGCATGGGAGATTGGCTTGTGAGTGAGTGATTGTCATCCAGTTTTAGGTCACAGTATATGTCCTTGCACAGAATTACATCTGGCTTATTTTTTCCATTTCTTTAAGTAGTGGTATTTTTGTCAATGCTTAGATCAAAATATATCAACTCTTTCCTCATTCAATTATTCACATATACATTTTTTTTTTTTTTGCGGTACTGGGGATTGAACTCAGGGACGTTCTATCTTCGAGCTATACCTATACCCCCAGCCCCATTTTTTTATTCTTTATTTTGAAACCAGGTCTCACTAAGTTGCAGAGTGCCTCACTAGGTAGCTGAGGCTGGCCTCGAACCTGGATCCTCCGGTCTCAGCCTTCCAAATGCTGGGATTACAAGCATGCACCACCACGCCTGACTTCACATATACATTTATTTAACAATTATTCATTTATTAATTGCCTAATACATGTCAGGTGCTGATTTAGTGGCTAGAAACAGCAAATAATTGCCTCTCTCATGGAGTTTATATTCAAGTAATCTCCGAGTGCCCAAGTACACTGCATTCGTATGATAACCCCCCCATTGTTTCATATCGATCACATTCTCTACTTTGCATGTCCCGTTATTGTACTTAAATAAGGATAAGCCAGTAGTGACAGGTTCCAGTGATTGAGAAAAAAGTACTTATTAGAAGTGTAGGAGGAAAAAATTAGAAAGTGTAGTATCCATAAGCCAAAAGGTGGGGACAGTATAAAGAACAGATAGCTAATAATCCAAAATGTGGCATTCATTATAGCACTTATACATTCAGAAACTATTTCTTGAATTTATGCTATTTGGTTGACATGCTTTTTAGGGACTAAGAAGTCATCTGTTAACAAGACAAGCAAGTTTTCTGACTATAATTTTATATTTTATAGATTAAGGGACATGTATAGTAAACAAGAAAACAGATATTTTTATAGTTAAAAAGTACTCAGAAGATTGGAAATATGGGGAATACTGTTCTTCCGTTATTATCTTTGCAGCCTGCTTTGAGTTTGATGGTCAATATGCCAATGAAAAATTAGAAAAACACAATTGAAGTAGCTTAAAAATGTATCTTTTTTCTTTTTCTTTTTGTGGTGCTAGGAATTAAATCCAGGGCGTCGTGCATACTAGATAAGTGCCCTCATAGCCATTAGTATATGTAAATATAGGTACAAACATCTTATTTCCTTAGCATGAATTCCCATGATAGACAATATCAAAAGGTATATTGTTATTATTTTAAAAATGTGAATACAGCTTGCCAAACTCTCTGTCTGAAATTGTAAGTGGAATCTGAGAATAGCTGTGTGTCTACCTCCTCTTCAACAGTGGATGCTACCATTTCTTAAGCAACTAAGTTGACAGATAACAAGTGGCACATCACTTTTATTTTTTTATGTTATTTTTAAATTTTCTTTTGTGACTTTAATTAGGACATGATACCAAGTTTGTTATTAAAGAGTTGTATTAGCTCTCTTTTGCCACATAATAAATTAATCCAAAGCACAGTTGCTTAAAATAACACATTTTTTTTTTGTGTGTGTGTGTGTGTCTTACAGCTTCCATGAGTCAGAAATTTAGGGGTAGGTTACCCCGTGGGTCTCTCATGTGGTTGTAGTCATCTGAAGGCTTGAATGGTGCTGGAAGATCTGCTTTTAAGGGAATTTTTTCGCATGATTGTTGGCAGGAGTCTTGAGGTCCTTGCCACATGATCTGTACTGTGTGACTGTCATACTTAACTTCCCCCATGGTGAACAATCCAAGAGAGCCTGGGCAGGAACTCATAGTCCTTTTTATAACATAGTCTCTTAAGTAGCATACTACTACTTCTGCCTTCTGTTCTCCCTTAGAAATAAGTCACCAAGTCTATCCTACTTATTGAAGAAAGGAGAATCATATTTTTTCGTTTTTCTCATTGACATATTATTGAGCGTCAACCATATTGCTATCACTGTTTTTATTATTGGGTGACTAATGCCACTACCTCACTGCCTATACTGCGGAAGTTCCTTATAAGGGCTATTTTATATGTTTGTCTGCATTCTTATTCCCTTGCTGTCAAAATAGCTCCTTTCTAAATTTTGAAACCCAGCAATTTATGTTATAGTCATATTTTGTAGAATATCTATCTTTTGAGATTATATTGATAAAAAAAATCTGTAATAAGTTTTTACCCATAAACTAATCATTTTGAATTCTTGTTCCAATGGGTTTTGACTTCTATAAAGTTACTTATAATTTATTTTGTACTCTTTGGGTCATTAATCCATCATCTATATATGTAAATATTTCTTATTTTGAAAAAAATTAAAATTAGTTTAGGAAAGAAGTGATTATTATAGTTTTACATTGTAAATGGCTGTTTCCCTGGCCTGTATTTACCTTATACCTGATACCTTTTTATCTCCATGGTTCTAATTGTTAATGTCTACCTAGAACTAATTTCCTCTCAACTTTAAAATAAGGATAATATATGAACCTAGTATTTTTTGTTTGTTTGTTTGTTTTGCGGTACTGGGGATTGAACTCAGGGGCATTCCACCTCCGAGCTATACCCCCAGTCCTATTTTTTATTCTTTATTTTGAAACCGAGTCTCACTAAGTTGTGGAGTGCCTCACTAGGTAGCTGAGGCTGGCGGCGAACCCGGATCCTCCAGTCTCAGCCTCCCGAATGCTGGGATTACAAGCGTGCGCCACCACGCCCGGCTTGAACCTAGAATTTTTCATGCTTAAAAGAGAGCATATACTCATTCAAAGTTAATGACAGTCTGAGGATCAAAATAAACAAATTAAAAATCAGCAGTTAGAACTGTAAATTTATAATTATAAATTTCTATTTTAATGGAATAAGCGTGTCTTATGGGATAAAGAATAGAAATAAAATTTGATGAGGAATCAAGGGGATTTAATCGTTTTCTACATAAAGGGAGAAATAAGGATAATAATGAATGACTCAAATTTTTAAGATTGAGCAACTGGATGAATAATGGTATTTTGACTAGTAAACTCTTGAGGAAAATCTAGAAGGTAGCTAGGACCTAGTCAAGGCAGTGACTTTATTTTTTATATGGTGAGTTGTAGGTAACAGCAGACTTTCTTGCTATAGCTGACAGCATGTGGAATTAGAGAATTGGCACTTCTGAGAAAGAGGATGGTGATGGAAATGTAGTTTCACCTAGATGACAGTTGACATGAAAAAGCAAGAGCAGACAGCTCAATCTGTGGTTAAACACTCTATTTATAGAGTCAAAAGGGGTAAGTAGAACCAGAGACTCAAAAGAATTGGGACATTAAATTGCCATCAGGGAAGTTACCACAAAGGAAGGTGTTTGGATAAAGAAGTAGTTTGTAGTTAAATAAGGAACATATTTCAAAAAAGAGAGTTATGGGGAAATTATAGCAGATTTGAAATGGTGGATATTAGAGTAGTTAGGAAGAGGCCATAATACAATAAACAATGAGTAAGTCCTAAAGGAGCAGTTAAAAGGAGGTTAGTAAGGAAGAGAGAGTCTGTGTTCAAATTTAGCATATTGGTCAAAAATTTAAAAGGACTCAAGATGGAATGTGTTATCTATTACAGGAGCAATTGGAACTTAAGTCCATTGGACATGGTTATGTCCATTATATAACAACCACTTGGAAAACCTAGCTGCGATTCAGAAGTTAGAATCCAAAAGACATGGTTTACTTTTTCCAATAGCCCTTATTTGGAAACAACCCAAATGCACTTTAACAAAAGATGGATAAATAAACTGTGGCATATTCATATTCATAATTGGAATACTGCATAGCAATAAAAAAGAACAAACTATTGCTATGCCCAATAACAGTTATAAATATCACAGTTACAGGAAAGAGCCAAAACAGACAGAAAAGACTACATATTATATGTACATTTCATACATCAACAGACAAAACTATTCTGTGGTAACAGAGGTCAGAAGAGTGACCACCTGCTGGGGTGAGAGAATAGATATGGAATCTAGTGCATGAAAATATGTGGATAAAGACTAACAAAGTTTAAAAAAATAGATAACACCCGAAATAGCTGAGAAGGGTATGGCTTAAGTACATAATATAATGGGAAGCCAAGATGGGCTCAAAAAAACAAAAATAAAAACACCTGAAATTCAGTAGAGAGACAGAACAGCTGTGTAGAACTGTATAACATACATATATGACAGCAGACTGTCTCATGTTTGTGGTTTGTGTCTTACACATCTCAGTCTTTGATGGTGATGACTGTTATTGCATACAACATTATTTAAGTGTTTTGTAGAGGACTTTTATTTGTGAATATTGTAGTAACATTTTTGTTGACCGTCAATAACGTTATTCAGCTACTGAAGTACTTTAATAAATATGAAAATGAACTGGAGATAGAAAAAAATGCTAAGACTTGAGAGGACATGAGAATATAAGTCAAGGGATTCATTCCTTTTTCTGATATTTTCCTCCTGGTATCTCTTATGCTTCAGTTATCCTCTCAGAGCATGTTGGCTATATACCTCTTATATTCCACACATTGGCACAGGAAATATCAAAGGACACAGAATTCAGAGACAATATCTTTTCCATAAGGAATGTATAATCCACTGAGGAAGATTGTCAAATAAACGGTTTTTGTTATGGAAGTGCAAGTACCATGAAAACATACACAAGAATTCTCAAGCTCCTGAGGTGAAGGTCCCAGAGAATTTCAGGTATTTCATGCCACAGAGTTATGATGCATGAAGGAAATCCTGGTGATTGGAGACATCTGGATTTGAATTTTGACATGTCTGTAAAATGGGGAAAATGGTATGTATTTTGTAGCATTGTGAGAATTAAAGCCATAAAGCCCTTATAGTTATTGTTTTAGTGAAGGCGGCCCTATCATAATGGGGAAGCTATTAAAGGGATGAAAGGAGGATAAGAATTAGTATTTTTATAAGTTGACATTGGTAGTTTGGGGTTGTTTAGAGCATATGCCTGAGAGGATTTTATAATTAGTTGCAGGAGCATGATTCACAATCACCAAATTATAGATCCAACCTAGGTGTCCACCACCAGAAGAATGGATAAAGAAAATGTGGTATATACACACAATGGAGTTTCACTCAGCCATAAAGAATGGAATTATTTCATTTTCAGGAAAATGGATGGAGCTGGAGAAGATAGGAGAGATCAGCCAGTCTCAGAAAATGAAGAGTCTCATTTTTTTTTCCTTTATATGCCTCTTTTTAAAAAATTTTGTATGTGGAGGCTAGAGAGAAAAGGGGATAAAAAAGGAATCTCATGAAAATAAGGATAGAGAACTGTAGAGTAATGGAAGAAGATTTAGGGAAGGAATATGGGAAGAAAAGTGTATGGGAAGGAAATAGGCAAAATAATGTTATGTGTGTGATGTATATATATATTGCTTGTGAACAATATACACACACGAATTATTTAAGTATTATTTATTAACTTGTGAGCTACTGCGAATCTCACTATCATGTACAATTACAATGCACCAATAAACATTTTTTTTTTTTTTTTTGCGATACTGGGGGTTGAACTCAGGGGCATTCTACCTTCGAGCTATACCCCCAGCCCTATTTTTTTATTCTTTATTTTGAAACCGAGTCTCACTAAATTGCGGAGTGCCTCACTAGGTAGCTGAGGCTGGCCGCGAACCCGGATCCTCCGGTCTCAGCCTCCCGAATGCTGGGATTACAAGCGTGCGCCACCACGCCCGGCTACCAATAAACATTTTTAAAAATTAAATAATTAAAAAATCATTTGCAGGAAGACACTGAGAATGGAGTTGTAGAAATTCAGGAAAGCAAAAGCAGCTTGACAGGAAACAGTTCTGTACGTGGAGAAGAGAAAGAGGGATTGTAAGGTCATGCTGAGTCCTTGAGTGTGAGTCTTGAGGGAATAAAAGTTACCTGTGTTCAAGTTTGGATAATCTTGGCCTTTTTCACCAAGAAAGAGCATACAACAGGAGCATCCACTATCTGATTAAAATCGCCTTGCACTTTCTGGCAATTTCCCATACCATTTTGTTTGGTGCTCTGACTCTGGCCAGAGGAAACACTTTGTTTTCAATTTCCTCTCACCAGCCTCCCTTTTAGATCATGAGCTCTCCATTAAAGCTACTTGGACACCCTTTTCCTCTTTGTCTTTTTCCTGTGTTAAGTTACTTAGCAGGCTCTTCAGATTTACTGTCTTGGAAAGGCTCCTAGTCATTGTATTCTCTTCTCCATCCTTAAGTGTGCCTTCTTATGTATGCCTCAGGTGTCTCTTAAATTCTCTTATCATTCCTGTTTCCTCCAAAGCCCATTTTAACTTTTCAGGTGAGCCAATTCATTTTTAAGCATTTTGCCCAACAAGCCCTAGTGATTAACTCTCCTTCCTCAGTGTTTCTGGTTTTGGTTGAGTAATAAAAGACAAAGTTGGAGGGACAGTGAATAACTTGGTTATGTTAATAAAATTTTATAATTAAGTGACACCAAATTGTATGATCTTGGGTTCTTTCCCTATTGCCTTAACTGGGCGGTTTTTCATTTGTTTATGTGAAAGAACCTCTAGAAATTCAATTTTAATCTATGATATTTTATGAGATTTTTCAGTAAAGTTACTTACTGAGTATTTATAGTGATATTACCTGAAACATTAAATCTTTGCCATTTACCACTGAATTTCCTTTTGAAAAGACAGGCTTTAACTTTAAAATTACAACTGTAATTCCTTGGATCGATTATAATCTTTCCAAACTCCACTTATAGTCCAAAAAAAACATTTTTGTAAGAAAATAAAAAAACAATATTTATGCCCCAAAAAGATTTTACTTCAGGCTATATAAAATATTTAAATACATTAATTTACCAGAAGTAGTAAAATAATTCTTAGTCATTAATTTGTTGAATTTATTTTGGTCTAAAAAGACAACTTATGGAGTCTATAGGTTTAAGGAGGTTACCTTTAAGAGCTTTAGTTTCTTCAATTCAGAGAGATAATCCATATAATGATACTGTATATGAGAAAAGGTGTGAGATGATAGTCATATAAAAAGCATCACTGTAGCTGGGCGTGGTGGTGCACGCTTGTAATCCCAGCATTCGGGAGGCTGAGACCGGAGGATCCGGGTTCACGGTCAGCCTCAGCTACCTAGTGAGACACTCCGCAACTTAGTGAGACTCGGTTTCAAAATAAAGAATAAAAAATAGGGCTGGGGATATAGCTCGGAGGTAGAATGCCCCTGAGTTCAATCCCCAGTACTGAAAATAAATAAATAAATAAATAAATAAATAAAAGCATCACTGTTTAGTATACCTGTAATCAGGGAACCCTCAGGCTAATGGGAAAAACAGAGAAGTATCCAATAACATTGTGCAGTCATGTCATGCTACTTGTCTAGGTACTATAATTGAACATCTTAAGATGAATTGTTCACAAGCAAATTAATCTGGGCTGTTTTCCTGATTTGGACTTAATTTCAGTTGGTGTTAGGACATAAATAATTATGACACTCAAGAACTATATCATAGTATCAAAAAGTCAGACCTATAGATTGATAAGCAATCCAAAAAAAATGGGCAAAGTATGAAAAGGCATTTTGTATATATGCTTTTACATACACACACACACACACACACACACAAACTCATACATATAAGCACAAATGCCAGTAAACATATTTAAACAGCATATCCTCTTCATAGAGAAATGCAAACTAAAACATTGGTATTAGTCCTTTTCACAAACTTTTATTTTCTTTCACTGAAAAACTGTTATTAATTTTTTAGGAGAGGGTGGATTTTTTATTTGCCCTGAATGTCTTTGATCTGAATTAATTTGACAGTTTAAAAGACTCTGGATTCTGTATCATTGATTGAAGTACATTGATTGGGAGCTTCCAGCTGATGAATTGGACAGAAATGTATTTCAGAAGTTGTTTGACTTGTTATTGAAATATATGTGTAGAACAAATTGAATACTTTCTGGACTCAGTCTTCTATAGGGTAAAATGTAACTCTTCTTATAATTTATATGGACATGGAAACAGGACCAACACGTTTTTGTTCAGAATTATATAAAGGTCTTTTCTGTCACTAGACTTCTGATATGAACTTGCAAGCACTGACCTGCAATGTTTGGCTTCTTGTGAACTACTTCTTATAAATTAATTTCTGCAGTGGTTATGGTTTACTTCATATATCAATGGTAGTATATTCACCACTTCTTCCACAAAATTCTCTTCTAGATTGACTTAGGAGTATTTAAAGAAGAATGTTCTTAAATAAGAACATAAGTTAGTGGACACAGATATATTATAACAGAAGTGACCCAAGAAGGAGTGTATCTACTGATAACCAATAGCATATTGCACTTTTAAATTTTAAATAAAAACCTGGATTTCAAATAGACAAAAGAGATATATGTCATTATTACTAAAGGCCAGGCAATTTCTTTTTTCATTTTTCAAATAAATTTATTGAATGGAAATGCTTTTGTGGCTCCTTTCCAGGTAATTGAATGGCTCCTATGATACTGTCTCAGTTTAATTTTATAAGAATTGGTTCATTAGATGCACACATACAAATAATTATGTCATCTTGTTGGTGAAATAGATGATTTAATGAGTTAGAGTACATTTGTTTTATCATCATCTAGATAGAACAAGAACCATTAAAATAGGTAACCAAATCTATAGCTATAGATCCTGTATTGCCTGTCTCTTCTCAGACTACAAATAAGGGAGGACAAAAAATAAAGAGGGGAGTGATTGAAAAATCAAAAGTTTAAAGTATTTAAAAAAAGGAAAATAGGCTGAAAAGAGTGAGGGGTGTTTGATGGATAAGATACAATTTTAAGATAAATTGGTCCAAGAGACAGCTGCATAATACTTTTGCATAAAGTCCAATATATTCTCCAACCCTTTCATAAGAGTTTGCAGTAAAAGCTGAAAAAGTAACCCAGAGCAGATTAAATCAACTTCTGGAGATATATCTGTTAGTCCCCAAAATCAGCCAGAAGGACCTATTGCAAATGGGATTTGGGGATTTCTTGATTGAAATCCAAATGCAGTCTTTGTTAAATAGAGGGATTAAAAACTATACAGGCACCATAAAAAGCTAAAGGAAAAAATGTTAATATGCATGGGTTATACTTGGCCCCAGAGATCTTACATCAAATAGAACTGACTTTACATTGCTTTAGGAAAATTGTGAGGCAATATTCAGAAAAACATGTACAGTGAGATTTAGCATTTCAATTTGAGAAATAGTGCCTTGGTTCTAATGAGCAGATGCTCGACTGTGCATTGAGAGACCTGATGCAATTAAAAGATGTTTTTAGGTGGGAGGAGATCATTCAGCCATGCATCGCCTGTCAGATCCACCTTGGCCAGCTTTCTGTGTGACAGATGCAGTTAGCTTTTCCTAAGTCTATTCAGCCAGCCATTAATTTGGCAACAGTCTCTCCAACAATAACTTATCAGACCTAGGTTTGGAAGAAGATTTATGTGTTCCCTTTTAAATATAACAAAGATCTGCTGTGTCACTGCTGTGATATGAACATGCTTGATGGTAGGATTCACATCAGTGACTTTCCAGGAGAGAAGAGAGAGCCTGAATTTGGGGACAGTAGTGAGATTTCTAGTTAGGGGAGCCTATTCTAATCTAGGTATATACTTTGAGCTATAAGTCTATATACTTAGATAGATATAGAGAAATTAAGCTCCTTAAAATGAGGGGAAAATGTCTCATTTTCGAGTAAACAATTCAATATCAGTGGTGTATCTTGGATGACACTAATTTTATTTAAAAAATCCTAGTTGAGGAAGCAGGTGCATCTTGAGTCAGAAAGTGGAGCTTTGAGACACCAAGTCATTTACTGGAGGCACAATTTGATTCGACTGATATGCTTTCCCTGGTCCATTCTTTTCTTTTTCTTTCTTCATTTCTCTTCAGGTCAGAGGCTGGCAGCATAATTAAAATTTGAATTATTTATGAAGAGCCATTAAAGTGGGTGGCTTGCAGATTAGTCAAAGACAGCAGAGCTGACACTAAGCTGCATTTCTTTTACTCGCTCACAATAAATGATACCTTGATTATGTGCCTGAAAACTAAGCATATGGAGTTAGGGCTTTTAAAATGAAATTATATAAAACACTGGGGCCATTTATGCTGAAATAAATATGTGTATCTGTAATCATCATAATGTATAAAAACTGATCTTTTGTGTGTGCATATGTATGTAAAAGATGCCTCTCTGCCAATAATTCATTAATATTGAATAGGTATGTAATTACCAAGGGGGATGATTTTTTTGTAGTTATATAAAGATATGACTAGAACTATAAGTATACACACATGGGTATCATTAAGTGTGCATTTTCTATTTGGACAGGGACATTGAAATTGTTCAGAAACATCTGCCACTAGCAGGAGATGTTGGGAAGCAAAAGAATTGGAAATGAGTGTCTGTTTTCTCAAAAGCATTAGGATCTGTAAACATAAGCATCATTTTAAAAATCTGCCAATTAGAATGAGCTTATAGATCTAATGCAATTTATGAAAATAGTGAGATCCTAGGTAATAATGTTAAACCAGAATATTCTTCACATTTTCAGAGGGAAAAAAGGCTTATTTTGTGTTTATTTATAGCCTTATGCTAAACTTGGGTGGGGGGAATAGCATATTGTGGCATGTTTCATTTTGTACTGAGACTAGTAAGCTTCTCTCTGTTTTGCTCATCATACCCATATAAATTTTATTCATACATCTAGAGGAAAATCAAAATTTTCTTTGCTTTACCTACCTTTTTCTTCCTCTCTATGAAAAATGGCCAATGATTATGGCATTAAACCGAAAATAGTTAAATGTACTATATGTTTGTTTCTTTTTTAGAAATTCTGTTATTGCTACAATGTAATTATATATCATAGTGAGATTCAAAGTGATACAAACATACATGCACATATTGCTTAGTTTATTTTATTTCTTTTTCTTTTGTTCTTTTTTTTTTTTTTTCAGAACTGAGAATTGAACCCAGGGATATTCTACCTCCGAGCTACACCCCCAGCCCTACCTTTTATTCTTTATTTTTGAAACAGAGTCTCACTAAATTGCGGAGGGACTCACTAAGTAGCTGAGTTTGGCTGTGAACCTGTGATCCTCTGTCTCAGCCTCCCAAATTCTGGTATTACAAGGGTGTGCCACCACGTTTATATTTTCATTTTTAATATGTCTTTTTAAGGATATCTCTAAGCAGACTATATTACTGCTAGTTTGAAATAATCAATATTTCTTAAATTGTATTTTTCAGTTATATTCTTTTCTAATTTCAGTGTTCTGTTGTTACGGCCAATATCTTGTATTTTTTTTTTTTTAACTAAAATATCACAGTGAGTATTTTTTGAGTTGGTGGCAACACTTTTAAAGTAACATCATTGAAGTTTAATCATTTGAGTTGATGCTAAATTTCCCTCTGTTTATTTGAAGCCAAATATAATAAAGCATTTTTTCCCAGCACAGTAATATTTACTTGTAAAGAATATATATATTCTCACTCTTAGGTTTCCTTTTTCTTTAAATGTGAAACTTACAGTCTCCTCTAAAAGACTTTTACATGTAAGTGGGTGGGTGTGATACAATAAAATAATAATGATAACAGAAGCACCATTGATAATAAATATTTACTGCTTCTTGTCACTTATCATTATGGAAACATCACATGTTTTGCTATTTTTAGAAGAAAGGACAGTTTGGTCAACTTCTAAAAAGCATACTAAATACTAAAATGCTAAATACTAAAGCAGTATTTGAAATTGATGTTCCTCCCAGTACTTCATTTAGAAAGGAAAGATGAACCTATTTTGAAAGCCAAAGTCAATGAAAGTAAAGAACTAGGCTTTATCAGCACCTAAAAACATTGACCCAAATTTTCCACTTGGAATGAAATTTTTATTTCTCTTTCTGACACTCCCCCCTCTCTGTACAGTACAGATAATCTGTGTGATGTGACTGCTTATATTTGATTAAAAGTGATTAAGTAGAATACTATATTTACATATAGGTGAAGTGACTGCATGTTTGATGTGATTACAGGAATGCTTGAAAAGATAAATATTTTGTCTCACCAATACTTATCCCTTTGTTGATTAGGACCTAAAAGGAGACTTCAGTGATATTAAAATGGAGATACCATGGCAGTGGGCTATACTTTAGATTGGCCTCAGTTACACTTGAATTTCTGAGAACAAAAAGTAAACCAGAGTAGGATAAGAAGTTCGGCGATAAGATTCTTAGAGCCACACTCATTTGCTGGTAAGGAGAGGGCAGACGCAGGGCTTGCCAGAGTTGTTCTGTTGCACCCAGGTTCTGGAAGACACTTTTTAAATAGAGTGGTCCAATAATTTTATACACACTTTATAATATATATCTCTCTTCATGAACTCATTAAATTTTTGGATACATCGAAGATATAAGGTCCTACATTTAGAAAATGTATTTTCAGTGTCTCCCACAATTTCATATATGCAATCATTTAGAACTAACATTCCTTGGATACACTTTGAGGGATCCTGGTAGAGGTGTTCAAAAACAGGCTTTGCAATTGAAGTCACTAGAACACAACATGTTTCTATCAACCCAGCAACCCTGAGCTAGTTATGTAACTTCTTTCCAAACCCCCCACCCCTTTTTTTAAAGCTATAAACAGGGGCAAATAGTTTGTGTTCATATGGTGGTATTAAGGATGAAATGCCATAATACATATAAAATTCTTAGTGAAATTTTACCATATAGAATTAGAAAATAAACTTAAGAGTCTGATATTTCTAAAGTCCTATTTCTTAAGTTTGCTTAGGGTTAGCCTTATGTAACTGTGTCTTGCTTGAATTACTTTATTATTCCTTGGGAAGGTATAACCTTAGTGCTCAAGAAAACCTTTAATTCCATATAGTAAATGTGTGCTATTTTTGCCTTCAGGATTTATTGTCAATTCTTATGGGGAAATTATTGTATTCCATGTGAACCTAGTTTGATTGTCAATAATAATGCTGATGATCATATTATTCATAATAACCATACATGCTTGCTCAATGTCAGGTACTATTCTAAGTGCTCTCCATTTATGAATTCATTTAATTCTTTTATCAACCTTATAACATACCTACAATAGTTATCTCAATTTAACAGACCAAAAAAAAAAAGTCCTCAAGACAAAACAGAGAAATAGGAAGTAACTTGCTGAAGGTCCCTTGGTTAATGGGTGGCAGAGTCAATAATCAAACCATACCTAAGGAGCAGGGATCCAGAGTCAGGGTTCCTACTCACTGCTGTCCAGCCTTTGGGAAGGGTTCTGCTCCTCTGTTCCCATCTGCATGAGCGTGTGTCCCAAGCCGGGCCTGAATTTTCAGTTCTTTATCAATTCAACATTATTCTTCCTGGAAGGTTATAATTATGTCTTTCTACTTAGTTTAAAAGCTCTGTAGCATTTAGGAATGAAAGTGGTGTGTACCTAATAAATTCTTGATCAAAGAGCTCTGATAATCCTTTCACTCCAAAACACCAATAAACTGAGCACCATGCCTCTAGAAATTGTGCTGTCTTTGAACTAAAGTTATTAGCTGAGTGCTTCTCAGAACTGTTCTGTTACCAGAGATGTGGGAAAGGGATAGCTTTATTTCTAATGCTGTAAAAAGTTCCTAAAACACTCTAAATATTTATTCAGATGGTATTCATTAGCTGTTTGACAATTAAAAGACTATGCATCTAGGGACTTTGGGACTCTCCAAATTTGTAGAGTGTTTTGCCGATTTAGTCCCTGACTGTTCATTCCCATTCATGAAGAAAAGTCCTTGATGCTCACCTCAAGAGACGAGGAGGCTACTAAGTGACGTAAGGTGCCTTAAGTTAGATTCAATAACTGAACAATTCACATCCAAATTCCAATTCTTAGTCTTTAAAACTCACATGTGTACCACAGAAAAATTAAAGAGAGTTTCACGTTCCAGGTTTAGGTTGCTCACTAGTAATACAAACACCAGATGTCACCTGGATGTTGTATGCATACTTATATGGGGACACTGAAATATATATAATTTAAATAAAAATAAAATTTTAATTTTACCTACTCACCACTTAAACTATTTGTTCTGAAGCCATACATAATGGTCCTTTCCTGGGTAGAAGATGACTCCATCCCAAAGGCATCCACCAGACCCTAACTATCTATGTCTGTCTGTCCATCTGTCCATCTTTCCATCCATCCATCCATCTAATCTACCTAAGTGTCTACCTACCTTTCTCTCATCTGTCTTTTATATATCATTTATCATTTATCTATTCCTATGTATCCTACTATTATTTTCAGAATCATATATACAATTTTACTTAAGAAATTACAAGTAGAAATATAAGTCTAATAAGTAGAAATTACACATTCAAAAGTTTTGGCTTATGTATTCCTCTATTAGGTCAGATGATTGGTTATTGAACAAAGAGGAGAACATTATCTTTGGAAGATAGGTGTGTAGTTAATATTTAAATGTCTCGAAAGGTACTTTCTTGGTGATATAGTCCTTCTGCCATCCATAACTATTTAGAGTGACACTACTGGTTTTATTTATTCATTCATTCATTTATTTATACTGAGGATTGAACCAAAGGACATTCTACCTCTGGGACCTTTTTATTTTATTTATTTATTTTTAAATTTTGAAACAATGTCTCACTAAGTGGCCAAGGGTCTTGCTAAGCTCCTGAGGCTGGCCTGAAAACTGTGATCCTTCTGTCTTAGCCTTCTAAGTACTAAAATTACAGCATACACCATCACACCTGTCCAGACACTACTGATTTTAAACTACAAATTGACAGTTCATCAGAAAAGTCCTGGTTATGAATTGAGAACTTAGGTTCTATAGGCCCTGCTGACACAGTGAAGATTTTGTAAGGCTGGAGTGGGCTCTGATGGGGGCCTTCCAGGAATGTGCACAGGAAGAAATACTTCTTAAGGAAAACAGTGTGTGTGTGCTTGTCCATTGAACTGGGCAGTTTCACTTGTTTTCAGATTAACAAAGGAACTATTTCTTTGAGTGAAACAGATGTATTATTTTTCTGTCATCTCACTGGGGAGAAGGAGTAAATAAAAACAGATCTGTAGTCTGATGAAAATGGAGAGAAGGAAAAGAAATTCTTTAGAACGAAGAGTATTGATTTTCTGCGCATGGTGGCACAGGCCTGTAACCCCAGTACCTGGAAGCCTGAGACAAGAGGATTACAGGTTCAAGGCCAGGCATTACGTAGGTCTCTCCGCAACTTAGTGAGATCCTGTTTCAAAATAAAAAAATAAAATAGGGCTGGAGGTATAGCTTAGAGGTAGAATGACCCTGAGTTCAATTCCTAGTATCTCTCCCACTCCCTATGCCCCACACAAGTATCTGATTTATTTTAGTCATCTAAGAGTAGAGTGCTGGATTCCTTTCTCTTCAAATCCATTATCTTTAAACTTCATCTATATTCACCTGTACTTCTCCAGTCTCAGAAAACATGTCTTTTCTTTTGCTAGAAGCTAATGGCTTCACCTGCTTTCAAAAGCATTTGCCTTTCAACACTTCCAAGCTGGGGTCTCCCTTTGCAAGCCATTACTGCTGTATTTTATTTTTAATCTCCCACTTTGCTGGCTGCTTCTTCAAAGCTGATGGGCTTATAAGCGTTCTAATCTCTCTCAAGAAGACAAAGCTATAAGCAAAATGAATATTATTAAACTCTCTGTTTCCTGTTAGCTAATATGTTTCTTCTTTCTTTACTTTATTTCCTCTTCTTCCTTTTACTTTATTTCCAAGTTTATTGCCAGAGTTTCCCAGATTTTCAGATTTCACAGACCAGTGTATTTTTTAATAATATGGGAGGCAATCTAGATTACTAATAATTACTATATCCTCACCACTTAGTTTCATAAGTGAGAGGATAATACAACACCGAGAAAGGAGGATAGACATATTTGTGATTATTCTGCTATTACAACCTGTTTTAGGGTATACATAGTGCTGGAGTGTTGATTTTTACTCTCATTAACTCCTTTTTTATTATGATTTTATTTTCTCCACCCAGTATCTATGTTCACATTTTGGGCATTACCACATTGGCTTTACAATCAAAACGAGGAGTGTGATTTAATTCAGGAGATGAAATTGCCAGTTATAAATGGAAATCAAGACGCATATGCATTGTCTCTGAGAATAGATGACTGGCACAGAATATGTGTTTTCAGTGTCAAGACGAGGGTAATGGATATGATTGGTGGTGAAAATATAGACTGCTATGGGCTGGGTGCCAGGATCCTGTCTGGGTTCCATGCCAGTCCTTTCCAGGAGCAGAGATCTGCTCAGCTGACATGCCTTATATAAGCTACCATCCTCAGTCTCACAATGGAGGGAAAAATGAACTGTTTCCTTGACTGAAGCTCACAGAAGCTTTATTCTTCTTGGTAGTGAAAAGTATTAGATCTTGACACCTACACAGACAAAAAATAAAGACACTGTAGTATATAATCTGGATAGCATTGGGAACAAACAAAAACCTTCCACGTTATAATAACAATTTAGGTTAGGTTCCTTGCTACCAGCTTCATCATAGATTTTATCTCTAATGAAATCTCAAACATATTTTGAGTAAAATGTTTAAATTTTTGAAACTTGTGATAGAACCTATTATTTGTAGTGATGATAGTGTAAGCAGAGCATTTGCCAAGTAAGTCATTCTTTTGTGCAATATATCTTAGTTGAAATTTTTTGCTTCATATTTTAAATGCCTTAGACATTCATATTGCTTTACTTCTTCATGCTTTTATTTGTCAAAATAATATTATTTTAGTATCCCTAATAGATGCTTTGATTAAGTTTCTTTACCCTCAAGCTTTAATTTGTAAGTTAAGATTTTCTAAAGAAGACAATATACGCATCACGAAATATTCAACTGTTCTTTAAAAATAGTTCTCATTAGCCAGATGTTGTGGCACACACTTCAAATCCCAGTACTTGGGAGGCTGAGACAGGAGGATGACAAGTTTGAGGACAGCTTCAGCAAGTTAGTGAGACCCTTTAAAGCTTAGTGAGACCCTGTTTAAAAATAAAAAAATAAATTAAGGCTGGGGTTGTAGCTCAGAGGTAGAATGCTCTTGAGTATATCCTCAGTACCACACACACAAAAAAGTTCTCATAATTCTATACTGCTACTCTTTATTCCTTCTTTGATGTACACACTAAATGTTTAAAATAGAAATATATGTTTGTGTTTTCCTGTACCCATATAAGCGTACAATGATTGCATGTTCTACAAAATCTGTTTTACTTTATGACCAAAGTTAACATAATCTTTTGCAAAATGTTTTATATAACATATACAGTGAATTTCATAAGCTAAGAATGAATTTATTCATTTGTATATTCTAGACAGTACCTGGCAGCTATAGTTGAAGCAGTCTACAACTTAGAAAGGTAAAACTCTACTGGTCAAAATTGAATTCATACACACAGGCATATAGGCACATGGGAATATTGAAGAATGATTCCAAATGAGCCAGAATGGCTGCTTTGGTAACTGAATGAGTATATTAATTTACTTAAAGTATGAAAACACAACACTGAAAGGTAGTTGTTCTGTATCTCAAGTGAAGAGGGGAAATCATAGAGAAAACAGCTGTCAGTGAATGACCAAGCGTTACCTCTGGAGGGGAGTATTTAGCTATTGGTCTGACTTTTAGGTACTACTGGATAGATTGCTCCTGCCACCATTATATTCTAATTATTTCTATTAATTTTTTTTTAATTTTGCACTGCCAGTGGGCCTCACACATGCTAGGCAAGTGCTTTTCTACAGACTTATGTCACCAGTCCTCCATTAACTCTGATTCATCTGGCGCCCCTTATTCAAATTACATCCTCAAAAACATTTTTTTGTTTGTTTATTATTTGGTTTCTGAAAAATTACTGCTTGTGTGGTAATAACACATATGTTATATTCTCTTATGGTAATTAAGAAAGTCAATTTTCCTATTAACAAATGACAGTTTTATATCATGAAAGTCTTTTGAACTGGGTTAACATTTTTCCAATTAAGTATTTCCATGAAATATTAATTAAGAATTAACTATCGAGCTGGGTGTGGTGGCGTATACTTGTAATCCCAGCATTTGGGAGGCTGAGACCCGAGGATCCTGGTTTGCAGCCAGCCTCAGCTACCTAGTGAGGCACATCACAACTTAGTGAGGCCCTGTTTCAAAATAAAGAATACAAAATAGGGCTGGGGGTGTAGCTCGGTGGTAGAATGCCCCTGAGTTTAATCCCCAGTACTGAAAAAAAAAAAAGAATTAACTATTGAGACATCCTTTATTGTATATTGTGGATATATATGAACAAATAGGGAAGTTGCTTGTCCTTAAAAAGTTTATATTCTAGAGTGGAGAGTCAGACAAGATACATTCACATTGAGAAAAACACAGGGGAGGGCCAGCAGGGTTGCACAGACCTTTAATCCCAGCAACTCCAGAGACTGAGGCAGTAGGAGCACAAGTTCAAAGCCAGCCTGCACAACTAAGGGAGACTTTGTGTCAAAATGAGAAACAAAAAGGGCTGGGGCTACTCCTGATTCAATACACTGTACTAGAAGAAAGAAAGACAGACAGACAGACAGACACACACACACACCATGCACATGCACAAAATGAAGAAAATAAGCATTGTATTATGATATATCAGAGAGTAACTGGGTGGGTAGGGATGGCCAGGTAAGACAGCAAGTGAGGAGGTGACATTTGAGTTGGAAACTAAAGCCTAAAGCATTTGTTTAGCAAATGAGAGTACTGATGAAACCAGAACTTTAAATCTATAAAGCTGAAAGCCTGACTCTGGGATGTAGTAACTTAAACAAGGTCCAAATTTTACTCTATGAAGTCATTCTGAGCTAGTTTTTCTTACAGCTTGTCTTTGTACTTTATTTATGCTAGAAACAAGATGAATGAAAGCACAACATTGTAGATATTATGATGCTATGTGGGATACTATACTTCTGATAATTATTGTTCAAAGCCTATCACTGGTACTATATTGGTAGCTCTAAAAACGATATACTTATTTAGGCAAAGAGAGGCCACATGACCAAAAAGGCTGTAAATGTTTTTACTGCTACATCTTAAACCTGGAGTTTCTACCAAAAAGCCACTCAAGAATTAGCAACAGAAATAATAGGATGGCACATAGAACTGGTTGACAGTAACTGGATGAGGAAGGATGTGTGAATTAATTTGATTATGGTAATCATTATACAATGCATATAAAATTTTCACATGTACACCTGAAATCTATGCAAGTTTTATTTGTCAATTATACCTCGATAAAGTTGGAAGAGAAAAGGAGATAATAGGGCAAAATTAATGAAAGTTTAAAGAAATATGAACCACTAAAAGGTACATGAAAACAAGCAACTTTTTATGGCTCTTTTTCACTCACTGTTATACACATAGGACACTGCACTTTGCTTGAACATTTCTGGAAAATATACAATATCCAAGAAATTTATGCTAAATGTTAGGTTGTTTTGTTGGTTTTATGTTTCCTTTTGGAAGGACAGACTAAACCAAATTAAATGGCATAGATGAGATGGGTCAAAAGAAAGAGAGGATGTGATTCTTTTAAACCCTTAATGATGTATAATCTTTAATGGTTCTTTATTTAGTTGATAGTCAAACAAAATTATATTTTCATTTCCTTATTAATAAATTAGAATGAGTAATTAGATGAATGTTCTATTGGTGGCATCAATTTTGGATGTTGGTTTGTTTTAAAATAAAAATAAAAACATTCCTCAAGCACAGAGTCCAGGGATGGATGAAACTACTCATCAAAGTGAGTTGTTATGGAAAATAAGACCTTTCCAAAAAATTTGCCACTTAAAAATATCTTGACCTCATGTTTCTTAGCCATATGGGAAACAAACAACTAAACTCAAGCTTCATATGTTTCATGGAATTTGCTATAAAACCTTCTAAGTTTCTGGATAATAAATATAAAATGTATTTTGTTTTTAATGTAAAATAATCATGTGATGAAGTACATTATATGGGATAATGAAATTTATTACTTCTACATGAAACACCACTTATGACATTAATATAATTTATGTGCAAATATTTTGAGTCTCTTCAAATTCTTTTGTGTTATTTTAGTTTTGTGTATTTAAATATGTATCAGTTTGGTGTCTTTTAGATTATTTTGTAACATAAAATGATCTTTCAAAGCCAATGATTTTTTTTTATTAATGTTCTTGAACATGGTATTTTACAGATCCATAGCAATCCATATTTCCTTCTTATATTTCCCTCCCTCTCTCCCTCTTTTCTTTCTCCTAAACAGTTTCTCCTTTTGGGCAAATCTAAGAAGTCTCATGATGGCTCTCTTACCTGCCTCAGGTGGTGCCTTGGTCATTTCTGGCCAGTGTTTCTAATGGATTTCTTCCTTTAGGTTCTCGCTGCCCTTTCATTTTCCACATTACACTTCCAGTCATCTATTCCAAATTCAAAACTTAATTCACATATTAGGGAGAACATATGCTTTTTTACCCTTGGTGACTGACTAATCTCATTTAACATAATGTTTTCCAGTTGAATCCATTTCCCTGCATAGCATATGTTCTCCCTAATATGCGGATGCTAGGGAGAAGATGGGGCATAAGAGGGACTCCAGATGAAAAAGAAGAAACCCTAGATAAGCAAAGAAGTTGACTTAACTGAAGGGGATGGACGGGGAGAGGGGGCACCCTAATGCACATGATGTACTTTCACAAATATATCAAAGTCAATCACTAAACTGAACTTGAGAAGGAGGGAGGGAGAGGGAGTGGGGAGGGAATTGGGGAAAGGGTTAAATGAGAAATGTGTGCGTATATGTCTTTATCAGCTTGTATTTAACAAAGATGTATGATTACAATGCACCAATTAATAAATAAAAAAGGAGTAAGACGAAAAAAATTAATTCATTTCCCTATCGTAAATTCCATAATCTTTTCTATTCCCTTCATAGGACATCAAAATTATTTTGAAAGGCAAACAGAATCGACATTCCAGCATAAGCCATCTTCTCCACCCTTTCCTTTTACCTCTCTATAATCTACTCGGAGTATTTCCTGAATGTTCATACTCTATGCCTGACATTTGAATATGATTTTATTCCTCATCTGGTTAATTTCTCATTTTTAAAATTGGATTTTCTCCATAAAACTTTCCTAGATTTTGGTCTCTCTTACCTGTCCCTCATCCTATCACTAAATCTATCAGTTTGTACCTGGGTTAAGCTAGCCTGCCTGCCTTCCTTCCTAATTTCCTCCCCTTCTTTTTTCCTCTTAAACAGCTTAATTCTTATCATACTACTGTGATATTTTCTAATATTGTCACACATAGTATTTTGGAACTCTGTGAGATCAGGAATTCTTATCTTCATTGATAAGTATAGTAGATATCATACATTATATATATATATGTATATACATATATGCTAAATTGAGCATTAAATACATGTTTAATTAAGAGGAGTATAAATGATAAAGTCATTAGAAGGCTTGACAAACCTGCCAGTTTTCAAATCTTGGCTCCACTCTTTATTAGATATCACTAACAGCAAGTAACTTGACCTTTCTTTTCTTTATGATCCTGATTGTAAAAATAAGTATAAGATAGACTACCTCAGAGCACAGTTGTGAGGACCATATCAAGCAGTTTGTAAAATGCTTGGCATACCATTAATGATCCAATAAATGTTAACAGTTATTGTTATTGCAAAGGGGGAAGTGTATAAAAATTTTGTCTTTCCCAAAGAATACTTACATTCTCATTTTAGAAAAAATAAGATAGGATAAGATGTACCTGGAAAACAGTCATTGCTGTGCTACCTAGTAAGTAATAGACAGTAAATGTCAGATGAAGAATGAAGGACATTCAAATGCAGGTAATGAAAAGTACATGGATCCTACAGGAATAAAGTGATGACTTGCTAGGCTTTATCCTCTATGTCCTGTGTAGTTCTACAACTAACTGTGTAGTGACAAAAAAACTTTAAATGTCAGCCTCAGGATGCTAAGGACTTGGCCTCCGATGAGGTCTCCTATCTCTTGCCCCATCTCCTGCTGTATGATTGCTCATGGGCTATGAGGTATTTTCTACTTTGGAGTTATTTTAATGAGTCTAATGTATGACATGTAAAAAGTTGGAAAAATGTGTTCAGTATATGAATCTGGGAAGAACACAGGGCATGGAAGCAGCAAATCACTTACATACCCTAGAAAGGCAACAGATAAAACAAACCAGAACATTATAGATTGGTCCTTTCACACTCACACAATCCTTTGGATAATGGAGTGGTTGTTTTACAAGGATCTAGTTACAACTTCATGATAGTACATTATGCTTTCTAATTATTTTATATATATTTGTATGTAGTTTTTAGTTTGATGTATGGTACAGTGAAATGCCCAGTAAGTTAAGAGTGAAATCCAGGAAGTTCTGACAGATGCTTTAAGTGAGGTAGCCCATAATCCTATCAATATATAGACAATTTCTAAACTGGGCACAGTTGGTGCATGCCTGTAATTTAAGTAATTGGGAAGCTGAGATATGATTATAGGTTTGTGGCCAGTGTCAGAAGCTTAGCAAGATTCTTAGCAACTTAGCAAGACTCTGTTTCTTTTTTTGGGGGGGTGGGGTACTGGGGATTGAACTCAGGGGCATTCTACCTCCAAGCTACACCCCCAGCCCTATTTTTTATTCTTTATTTTGAAACAGGGTCTCACTAGGTTGCGGAGTGCCTCACTAAGTAGCTGAGGCTGGCCACGAACCCGGATCCTCCGGTCTCAGCCTCCCAAATGCTGGGATTACAAGCGCGCACCACCACGCCCGGCTTAAGACTCTGTTTCTAAATAAATAAATAAATAAATAAATAAATAAATAAATAAATAAATAAATAAATAAGTAGGGGTATAAGTTGAAGGTAGAATGACCCTAGGTTCAATCCCTAGTACTCCACCCCCCAGTGTAAAAAAAAAAATAGACAATTTCTAATTCCCAAAACATTCCTTTATACTCCCTTTTGTGATTATTCTTAGAGCAGGATTTAAAAATCTATTAGTTTTTTTTTTTTTTTTTTTTTTTTTTTTTTTTTTTTTTTTTTTTTTTTTTTTTTTTTTTTTTTTTTTTTTTTTTTTT
>PVLC010002100.1:0-15965 GCA_004027655.1 Graphiurus murinus | reverse complement strand
ATCTATTAGTTTTTTGATATTGAAGGAACAATTTATTTTAGGTGCACATAACCTGATCATTACACACACCCTTTAAAAATGTGGAAATTAGGCAGGTGGCAGAAGCAGGTGTTTTATGGCTTTGTTTAATATTGTTCATACCTTTTTTATTACATCATGGCATTGAGAGATGGAAGATATGAGAAACCAATATTATGTTCCCTGCCTTGAGGGTTTTGGAATTCAGATAGAGATATCTGACTTCTTTGCTATGATTGCTTATTATTTCTGATTTTGTTTATTTAAGTAAGCAGATACATATGTACAATAGAATCTTTTAATGTTTAAAAGTTTCTGGAAAAAAGGTTATTAAAAATATCCAAATAAAGTACTGAGATATTCTTGTGGCAAAGGTAAGTGATTTTTGATTGCTTATTGCCCTTGGGAAAAGTGATACTTGTAGAAAGCAATATTTCAAATGACAGATGTTTGAAATTACCAGTAAACCAAAGGACTTGTAAGATCGTTTCAAGAAACACACACACACACACACACACACACACACACACACACACACACCAGCTAACATTTAATTTCTTGGAAGAATGCTATGTACTGAAACCAGAAGGCTAAACAAAAAAGTAAAATAACATGTCTTATTATGTAATAGTGAGTGAAAAGTTAATGTTTGTCAAATTTTAAGATCTACAACACATACTATTATTATTTAAGCAATAACAATGAATGTCTAGTTTCTTTCTGGAATAGTGATCATCCTCAGAAGATAATGCCTTTAGCTGTGGATCTCTACAAATTCCTTGGTATATACCAAGTTAAATGGCAAAGTAGAAAGGAGAATAATCTTTGGGATATACCAGTAGGAAATTTTTTACTTATATGGCAGTTAAGAAACAAAATACTTTCCCATAGTGAAAATGTTTTTATAGGGTTACCTTTCTTTGGGGCTTTTTTCTCCATATAATATTATAAAGCTTCTTTAAAATGCACCAAAATTACAGAAGAGATGTAGAGACAGTTTTGGTGGCTGCCTGCTCACCATTAATTTCCTTAATTTTTCCCTTCCAAAACTCTCATGTTGTAAGTGCCATAAGGTTTAGATAGGATTAAGAAGGATGGATCCTAGGCCCAGCTTCATGCATGCATTCTGATTGTTCTGAGCCAATTTGGTTCCAGATTATAGATAAATCTGTGCAGGACAATCAGCACAAGATATACATGCTTGGTGACAGAGATCACATCAAGAGTTTTGCAGTAGTTGGACTTAGGAACTTTGATGGTTGTGAGAATATGACATTTATTCTTTTACTGGATGGAAAAACAAGTATACTTTCAGCTCTGTTGCAAACCCTTTTGTAAGATGAAGATAATGTGATAAAGATAACACCAAAGCATGGAAGAAGTCAGCCATGTAAATGGCTTTCTTTTCATTAGCAAGGCAAAATTAGTCTTTAACTGCCTCTTCACACCTTTTCCTTCTCATCTCCAATCTGTGCCCACATTTGCTGTTTTACCAAGCCCTCTAATAATGCAGAGAATCCCTAGGTCATCTCATGTTCATTGATTCCCACTAAATTCTTTTTTTCTACCAGTCCTTAGACTTAGAATCTGTCATCAAATAATTACTTTCCTCAATGCCTACCACCATTTCTTCTTAAGACTGAGACTCTACAGTAACTGTCTCTTTGAAGCATTTCTTAGTATCTTTGCCCCTCTTTTATCTATAGTGTTTCTCCTCTGTTTCCTGTGACAATTGACAAAGCCTCTGCATTGAATTTTAAGGGATATATATATATATATTGCCACTGTCACTTGACCATCTTTGGGATAGGTGTGTCCAAAGAACCACTGAATGGTACTATAAGTGAATGTTGATACATTACATCCATGCTGATTTTGATAAATGAGATACAGGTGCATTCTGATACCCTGCTCAACATATGCAACCGATGGGAAAAAAAAATCATGATTCAAATGCATCAGGTGCAAGAAAAATATAACTAACTGGGGTTCACAATGTCACTTTCAATTAATTTGAAAATAAATCACTTGGTTATTCAGAGCATTAGCTGTGAAAAAAAAACTTGGATTCTAATTTTCATAATTCTCAAGATCCTGTTTAAATGAATATGTGAGACAATGTGCTTAGGGAAAATAAACAGCACAATTCAAATAAGGTCAATGTGGGTTCAGTTGCTGGGTGGACCAGGGCACTTCCCTCTCTTCTCAGGTCACCAAAAGTGCCTCTGACCCCAATTATCAGTCTAGGGCCATTAGGGAAGAGAACTCTCATGGGAGACACAGGAGTCTCTATGGAAGCCTGCCAGCAGTGTATAAAATCAGTCAAAGCGAGTGGATGGCTGCTGAGTGGGCATCATGCCTCTGTTGCATGGAATCCTTTATTGTTGTCATTGTATTTGTGGTTGTTATTATTATCACCCACAGCTGTAACCTGTGGAATCTTAGGATCTATGATAGAGTTACCACTGAACTCTACAAGCCTGTGCAACACCTGCAGACATGCTTTCCTGGCCTGCCTGGTATTCAAAGGGCATTAGATTGATAGCAATATGTATTCTCCTTAGGACCCACTGTGTATACCTGGGCTTTTTCACTCTTCTGTGTTACTTCCTGGCTCCATTTTTCTAAAATAGAATAATTTGACTTCTTCTTATCAGATATTGAAGTGGATGTTTGAAGAGCTCAGGGCCTCTCTTCCCTCTGTATTTCATATAATGCCGATTTATTCCTTATATAATATTTACCTCTTTTCAAATCTCAGTTTTATTGATCAAGGGATTTAAAATGTTAAAAAAATCACCAACTTAATTTATCCTGATGAAAATTGATAAACTAGATGAAAATGATTATGGAGCTTCTCTCCTTTCAGTTAAAATATAATTTTAGAAAACAGTTTTGCCAACTTGATATCTTAAAGTCAATCCAAGTCCTGTTTCCATGACAGGGTGACAACCAGCATAGTAATACTTATTTGGAGCTGAGCTCAGTAGCCCTGGGAGGAGGGTTAGGCCTTGCCATGTTCACTTCCACAGCCATACATCCAAAATGGCTTTAAAAAGATGAGTAGTTTAATGTTAAATAAATTATGAAACATATTTTATCATTTCCAAATCATAATCTTCATTTTAGAACCTACAAGAGACATAATAAAGGAGAAAGTAAGGTAATATGGCTGGGGTTCCCCAAACTGCTACTTGTACTCTGCTTAAAACATCTCATCTTCCTTGCTTCTCAAAGCTGGTAACAGCTGCCAGGACTTTTATAAGACACTACAAATACACGCGTACCTGTACCTTTTCTTTGAGGTTATTAGGATTTCATCTGTGAAAATGAAGACTTGACAATCTTCTCTTTAAAGTGAATTTTGTTGGGGTGAGATGAGATCTCCGTGTAGTTTTGGTTTGCATCTCCCTTGTTGCTAAGATTGTTAAACATTTCTTTACATATTTTTGTTGGTCATTTGTATTTCATTTTTTGAGAAATGTCTATTTAGCTCATTGCCCATTTATTGATTAGGTTATTTGCTTTTTTGGTACTAAGATTTTTTTAAATACTTTTTATTGATGCATTGATCTACATGTACACAGTCCTTGGTAAGTCTCCCCCTGGCTCCATCTCCATGACCCCCTTCTCCATACAGGATATTGAGACTGGCATTGGTATTCTCACATATGTATACAATATCAGTGGAAATTATTCCTTCATTGATTCTCCCTCTCCCTCCCACCCCTTTCTCTAGACTTCCTCCCCTGCTCCACTGTAGTTTCTTCTCCATTATCTAAAGTCCCTCTTACATCCCACTTACTTCCTAGCTTCTGCATGAGAGAAAGCATATGACCCTTCACTTTCTGTGACTATCTAATCTCACTAAACATAGTGTTCTTCAGGTAATTTTTTTTTTTTTTTTTTTTGGTCCTGGGGATTGAACCTAGGGCATTTTACCTCTAAACTATACTCCCGGCCCTATTTTCTTTTTAAACAAGTTCTCACTAAGTAGCAGAGGGAGTCACAAAGTTCCTGAGGCTGGACATGAACCTGTGATCCTCCTGCTTCAGCCTCCCAAGTATTGGTATTACAAGTGTGCTAAGATTTTTAATGTGGAAGGAAAAAGGGAACACTTATACATTGTTGATAGTATTGTAAATTAGTAGGAGCACTTTGAGATCAGTATAGAGGTTCCTCAGAAGACTAGGAATGTAACCTCCATGTGGCCTGGCTATACCACTCCTCAATATCTTTACAAAAGAATGAAAGTGAGAAACTATCGTGATACATACATGCCTATGTTTATAGCAGCACAATTCACAACATCTAAGTTATGGAACCTCCCTAGTTATTTGACAACAGATAAATGGATATAGAAAAAGTTTTATATGTACACAATTGAATCATAAAGAAGAACAAAATTATGTCATTTGCAGGGAAATGGATGGAACTGGAGAACATCGTGCTATTTGAGATCAGCCTGACTGAAAAAATACCAATGGTCTCATGTTTCTCTCATACTATGGAAGCTACGGAGAAAAAAGGAAAGGAATAAGAGCTCATGAAAACTAGGATAGTGACCAGTAGAGTGCTTGAGGAGGATTGGGGAAGAAGGAAGGGAGGGAAGGGGGAGATAAGGGGAAGGAAAAAAAACCAAGGATGTTATGTGCATATAAGAATGCATCATTACGAATCTCATTATCACGTACAATTACAATGTACCAATAAAAAAATAAAAAGTGCGTTTTCTAAAACTCAGGAGTTTTCTAAGCTTTATGTGCATGTATGTGTGTATGTGTTTGCAATATTTAATATTTTCAGTTACTGAATTTTTAAAAATACTTGTCTTTTCCCCAAATTTAGGGTTCCATTTTATTTATAAAATGAACATATATATGAGTTTCACTATATATACAATATATATACATTAAATATATGCACATATATTTACTTTGTAAATATAAATATATTATAAATAAATCTAAATATATTATAGATAAGTATAAATGTATTTACTATTTCACTCTCTTCCTCTACATATACATATATGTATATATATACTACAAATACATATATAGTGTTTATATTTCATTATTAGAATTTTCATACATTTTTGGAAACACCAAGCAGAAAGGTTTTATTTCTCTTGGAAGTCATTAAAGGTGAATTTCAAAGTTGTAGTGGAGACTTAGGCAAGAATTGAGAATTATCCAGGGGTTTATCCAAGACAAAAACAAATTATGCATCAGCACAGGGCTAAGTAGGCTGTAAGCCCAAAGGAATTCAGAGAACTTTGCTTCACTTGTGATGATGGTGATTTGGCTAAGACACATTTACACTGGGATGCCTTAATGTTCCATGGCCTGTAAAGTCTTACCATAGACCTGCTGTACAGACAACAGTTGTATTTATGGTTTGGTGTCAGTGCTGAGCCATGTCTTAGTGGACACGCTGGATGATGTTCTATGCTTTGTTAGAAAGTCAGCTAAGCCATTGCTACATTTTCTGTTTTATTCTACTTTTTCCAAATGTGGAAGGCAGTAGTGATCAAATATTTTGATGGAAAGCACACTGCAATTGTCTATAAAAGGAAAATTTAGTTAAAATTATACATTTTATTTTTATTTTTATTATTTTTTTTTTGTGGTACTGGGGATTGAACTCAGGGGCATTCTACCTCTGAGCTATACCCCAAGTCCTATTTTTTTTTATTCTTTATTTTGAAACCAAGTCTCACTAAGTTGCGGAGTGCCTCACTAGAAAATTATACATTTTAAAATGATACTAGTAATTGTGTTTGTGTTAGTGTTAAAATTGGAGAGTTGGTTTTGTTAGTGAAAGAATTTGGAAACAGATTTTCAATCGGCATTAATGACTTGATCTTTAGCTACTCGTTAACACAGACCTCTAGGGTACACTTTATCAGGCTGTCAAGAAGATCCCCTATGCACCTTCTCCAGGATGAAATCCATAGAACACTGCTCTGCATTTATGACTCAGGTAGTCACACTCATTACAACTTTTAAGCTACTTTGGAAATACTGCTGTGCCTCTTTAGTTCAGGAATTCATCTTATTTAAGACATTTGTATGTTATCTGAACCACATGGGTTTCTAAGTAATGAACAACTCGATTCTTAAGAATAATATTCCTTCATCTAATCTTGTTACCTTGTTTTTTTCTTTCTTTCTTTTTTTTTTTTTTTTTTTTTTTTTTTTTTTTTTTTTTTTTTTTGTGGTACTGGGGGATCTTCCTCCAAATTATACCCTAGCCCTATCTTATTTTTATTTTGAAACAAGGTCTCTCTAGGCTGATGAGAGTCTCACTACTTGCTGAGGCTTATCCTTGAACCTGTGATCCTCCTGTCTCACCCTCCCAAGTACTGGAATTATAAGAGTGCACCACCATGCTTGACTTACCTTTTTTTTTTTCTATGATTGTAACCAATCTATGTTATATCTCTCCTTTTTCTTTTGAATTTCATTTTCTTTTTTCTTCCCCTGCTGTTAAGATATTTGGTCATGGTGTTGATTCCACATAGGTTTTAAGCACCTATCTAATAAGTTATTACTTGATTCAGTTTAACAAAGGTTAGCATTATTTGATTTACTTTAGAAAACTAAACCTAAACATTCAATTTTCATATAAGAATATGCTTGTAAAGACTATTTTAAGATTCAATTATGATTAATATTTTATATTCCTTTCTTTCTCAAGCTCACTTCCTTTTGTCTTAGAGGACTGTAGAAATCTCTTTGATATTTCTGGGTAGATTTGGATAATTCATCCTTTAGTATATAAAGCATATGAACTTAAAATGCAACTGATTAAAATTCTAATAAATGAATATACGTATTAAGTATTTATTCATTGAGATAGAAATGGCAATTTTAATAACAAGGACACACTTTGTTTCTGTGATATGTTTTCCCCTGAGAAACCCAGTGCCTTTGAAAAAGTAATAAAATGCACAAATGATCTCATTAATGTGCACATTAATTAATGAATTAAATCTCTTTCCCCTCTCATTTAAAGATACAAATCAAAGTGAAGTTTGAAAGGGCTTGTACCTCTATATTAGCCTGTTTAAGAAAACATTGAGCTCAGTCTTGAAAGTCCTTAAAAAGTCTTTGGTCCCAGTTCTATTTAGGAAGCCAGTATGAGATTTTGGGTCACCTTTGAAAATGGAAATTTCCACCTTTAAATACAAGAACTACTATCCATTTTTAAAAATTTAAAAAGCTAGAACTGAATGTAAATAATTCTGGGACTTCACTATCTGAAGCTGTAGAGAATAAAGTGAAAGAGTGGGAGATTTAGAGTCTGACTATGTGGGGTTTCCTCTGGCTGTAGCCTGTAGTGGGGTATCAGAGCAGACAAGCTACCTGACCTCCAGGTACTTATGCCTGCTTGCCTCTGAAGAGTGATCATGACAATACCTTGTTAATTGGTTTGTTGTGGGGATTAAAAAAGACAATGTTTGTCAAGCACTTACCAAATTGCTTGTTAAACAGTAAGTATTCAGTAATTGTTGACTGTCTTGATAATAATTTGGTACTAATAACTCTGGACAATAACAAGGAAATATTTGGATAGCAAATCAGTTCTTCTTGAGGATTTGTTTTCCCTATTATAGGAAAAGATACGACTCAATCATAGGTCAAGCATCTTTAAAAATTGTTTATAAGGCATGAACTCTACTACAGAATTGAATTTTTTATGGGATCTGTCACTAAAATCAGCTAGGGCTCTTCATTGGAAAGGTGTATTTTAAGGTGTATTATAAATAATTTTTTTTAATTGGACTGGAGATTAAACCCATGGGTATTCTACCTCTGAGCAACACCCTTGATCCTATTTTATTTTTATTTAAAACAAGGGATCACGTGGTTACTACTGTGTGCTGGCCTCAACCCTGTGATCTCTTGTCTCAGCCTCCCAAGTACTAGAATTATGGGCATGTGCCACTATGCCAGGCTTAAAAGTTGTTTTTTAGTGGTGCTTGTGGAAGGGGATGTTGAAGGCATAGGGAGATGGGGATAACTTAAAACAAAAAGAGATAAAGATTTAAGAAGAGTTTAGTTTCATTATACTATTATCTATCTTTAAAGATAATTTGATTATAAGCAAAATATCAACATAGCTCAATTTTTTAATATTTTGATACAGAGCTTAAATTGATATTAGGAGTACAAATATTTTCTTTATATATACCAAAATATTTTGGTATCTAACTATTCAAGTTTAGATGTACAACTTTTGAATATTTTAAAAGGCTTCTTGAATCTTGATTTGAGTCTTTAAAGTAAGATGGATCTTTTATGGTACAATGAATTTTTCCTAGCCATGACACTAAATCTGATTTTAAGATAGAGTCTTGAATTTAATGAAACGTAAAAAAAATATTCTTTTGCATTTATAAAGTTTTATTTCTGTAATAAATTTAGAATGAACCTGCCTTATTAAATTTATTTGGAACATGTGGATGTGCATAATACACAGCAAATAAATCAAGAAAAAGTAATTCATTCACTTTATTTGAAGAAGATATTTTTTCTGTATTATATAGTTAAAATCCCTTTTCTTTTACTTGGTTTTTCCTGAATAAGAGCCTTTGTGTTTGACAGAGGAATGGTCTTCCTGTGTAAAGATGGAATGCCAGTTAGTGTACAAGGAAGAAAACATACTTTTTATTTGAAAGGATGAAACCAAAAACTGTTACTAGTAAAAATGAATATCAATAACTTAAAAATCACAAGTAAAATTCTTTATTTAAAGGAAAATAAGATAGTTGTATTGAATTTGAATATAGGATGTGTGTCCTGTATAAAGGCGGAATGCCAGTTAGTGTACAAGGAAGAAAACATACTCTTTATTTGAAAGGATGAAACCAAAAACTGTTACTAGTAAAAATGAATATCAATAACTTAAAAATCACAAGTAAATTTCTTTATTTAAAAGAAAAATAAGATAGTTGTATTGAATTTGAATATAGGATGTGTGTCACATGAATTCTCTGTTGGAGAATTGCTTATGATACCCACCTATGACAACTACTAAATGTAGTTGGCTTTGTTTAAAGTCTTTTTCAGTTTTATATCATTTAACATAATCTGATGGGGATAATAATGTCTCAGATCAGTTAAATAATTGATTAAGGTATTTTATATTTCTGATTATTTTAGCGTATTAGACACTACCCTATGCTATTACTTCCTACTCTTGGCAATAAAATTCATTTACTTGCACTTTAATGATATTCATATTCACATTATGTCAATTAATGCCTAATCTAAGTTATGTGCTATATTAGATATTTTCACCTTTTTTTTCCTATGAAGTCTCATAATGTTCTTTTGGTGACAGATTTTATTCTCCGTATATAGACAAAGCAATTGGGAAATTTTTGGAGAATGCTTTTAGAAACTCAATATTAGATGGATTAAATGTGCTTGTGGAGGTGCTATCATAGTTCTGCTCTGTTGCCCAAAAAGTTATACTCAGGTTTCCAATAGGACAATACTGTGAATACAGAGGCAGGTTTACCTCTACAGGAATTAAAATAGTAGCATATATTTTTTTGCTACTAGCTTGATATTATATTAAATCTATGCTGTTGATATTGCTATATTTGCACTAAATATTGAAATTAATTCCATATAAATACTATGTCTGAGCATTAGCCCTTCTGACCTAGTTTCTCCCTCCCCTTGCTTCCATGGTCTATATACCCACCCCTCCCCAGCAAGCACTCTAGAATTATTAGGGGATTAGGATTTGAAGAGTGAGATTGCCAGGGTATAAGCAGATCTCCAGAGACCCCTTTTGTCATGAGTCCTCAGATTGATTCCACAGACTGGAAGTGAGTATTCCCAGGATGTTTGAAATTTTATTTAGGGTATTGGCATTTCTTCAACTGTCTGACCATAAGCAGGTCTGAAATGCAGTTCTCTGGAGGTCCTGGAGTCCCTTAATTAATGAAAAATATAGTCCAAATTAGCATGATTCTCTCTACAGTTACTTTGTGGTACAGAGAGAAAGATATGGTATAGAATACACACAAAAATTATTCAGGTCAAATATTGAAATACAAAGACATGATTTTATTTTAACAAGAATTTATTAATGTAAACCATTAATAAATATTCCCATAGTGTCTTGTTTATACTAAAGGTAATTACTGCTAAGCTCAGACTTAGGAAGTTGAATGCTACTGGGCTCCATCTCCAGTAGTGCAGTACAGAGATAGAGATAAAGATAAAGATTGAGAACTGATGATATAGAAGTACTGAAGCAAACATTCCTCTTCTCCAATAACTCATAAGTTGGACTTGATGGCTCACATCTATAATCCCAGTACTTGGGAGGGTGAGACAGGAGGATCACAGATTTGAGGCAGTCCTTGGTAACTTAATGAGACTCTGTTTCAAAATAAAAGATAAAATGGGTCTGGGGAGGTAGCTCAGAGGTAGAACACCTCTGCATTCAATTCCCAATACTACAAAAATAAATAACTAGCTAACTATATATATAAATAAGTAAATACATAAAAGCCCATAGAGACCTCTAGCTGGCTGTTGACGGTTACGTTCATGGTTCTGGAACGCACATAGGAAGGAGTGTGGTGTAAAATTTGGGTTGTCAATTTGACTGGATTGAGGAATGCCTAGAAAACTGGTGCTAAGGCATGGCATCTTCATTATTTTCACACTAGAGGATGTGGAAGAGCGTTTGAGTTGCTATATAAGAGAAATTTTTGAAAAGTTTGGAGAAACAGGCTAGCAGATACCTATAATGCTTATAAGTAGAGCTTAATTGGATTCTGGTGGGGGCTCAGATAGAAATGTGGAAGTAAAAGCTATGTTGGTGAAGTATCTGGTAGAAATGAGAAGAGACTGAGTGTGCTCCTCCCTGGCTGATGGTGGTATGTTCAGATAGTGTGTTGGCCCCTTTAGTGAGGCCCCAGCCTAGAGCCCTCATTTGTGTTGAACCCTGGGGAATCTTAGGCATTTTCAAGTTCAATGACTTGGGTCATGAGCTTTTCTCTTGAGATCTCATCTGCTTAGGGCCATCCCTACTGTGAATGATTAATGGCTCCACTGTGTATTGGGGAATGCCCAAAGGTATGATGCAGTTCTGCTGTTCTCTTAAGTTCACTTTAAGATTGGACTTAATGTTTTGAAAATGAGAACATATTCAAAAGGTTAGCATAAGTTCACGTGCTGGTGACAGCATGAGAAAGGGCGGGTCTCTCAAAGGTAGTTGGACACTAGTTGAGAACACAGACAACTTGAATGCAATTCCCTTCTCAGTATGAAACTTGTCATGTAATTTTCTAGGTGACAGAGTTTCAGGGTCTCCACCTTTCCATTTCCTAATCCACAAAAGAAGGTAGTACATACTCTGTCTAAAATGTAAGATGGTTGAGAGGACAAAATCAGTTATATATGATGTTCCATGTGAAAAAATGTCAGTAAATAAACAGCTATAACAGTAATGACAAACAATGCTTACACCGTTTCAAATATGCTTTACTGTTCTTTATTTTTTGTTTACATCTTTAGTTTCTAGGTAAGCTGCCAGTTGCCCTCATGTTACTAGTGCTGCGTTAAATGATTTAGTACTTCTGTGTCTGATTCATCTTGAATTATTGACATAGCATCAAGAATAGTATCCAACACATATTACTGTAAGGAATTGAATACACATTTCCATAAATTGTATAGGCATGCTTATGGGGTGTAGCATATTGAAATTTCGTTCTTTCAAAGCTATCTACCATGTGTTTATAAATGTCTTATGTTTAATGTTTGTTTTAGTTTGCAGTTGTACTTTGGATTTAGAAAATAATCCTATTAGGAGATCAAAATAGTAACAAGAGGTTTCAAATTGTTCATAATTTGGATGTAAAATATAAATTACTTAAATAAGTAAAGTTTAGGGTAACCTCATCATGCTTGATAGCCCAGTAGAATAAAGTTACAGAAGAAAATGGGTGGGGTGGGGTGTAAATCAACTTAAAAGACAATATAGAAGTCCAATATCAGTGTGTTGTATGTAGGCACATTTTGTCAATAACACATATAACTCTGATATTTTGTGGTTGGCAAAAATTTACTGAGCTAGCTTTAGAATCACTAATTAGATTTTCCATTTATATCCTGATTTTACTTCAAATTGTAAAATTTAGGAGGGAAGGCTTACTATTAGTATTAGTGTTTTGAATTTTATTTAGGAGTGTGGATGTAAAACCTTGTTTTTACATCCACACTCCTAAATAACTCTGATATTTTGTGGTTGGCAAAAATTTACTGAGCTAGCTTTAGAATCACTAATTAGATTTTCCATTTATATCCTGATTTTACTTCAAATTGTAAAATTTAGGAGGGAAGGCTTACTATTACTTGCTTTTCCCTAATTTCTATGTGTTGGATAAGCACCCAGTTAATAGAAAAACACTTTAAAATATGTTCATTATAAACACAGTGCCATAGAACCAGTGTGATAATTTTTATTATTACCAGGGATAGTATCTGACTTAAGTGGAGCCATTAAAGCAAAGAACATTTTTATTTATAATTGGATTAAAATACCTGGTTAGAAACATAAATGGATTTAACCAATACTGAGAAAAAAGATCTCCTTTAATAAGTTTATGCTAATTGGGTTATTTATTGTTTTAGCTTTTTCCTCAAAATAAACATTTAAATTTGAGAATAAAATCACTTCGTTTCATGACATGAAACTCTACTATATGTGAGGAAATATCATTGTTAAGAACATATCAAATAGCTTAAAAATGCCATTTTCCCCTCCGTCTATTTTGTTATATAATCAAGTTGGATACTTAAAAAAAAATCCCAATGTAATAGCACTACTAAAAAGAAAGGACAAAAGCTCTTAATAGCTTTGGTTGAATTCCCCATTCTAATTTAAATCAGTGAAGAAAATTCTTACTCTAAGTCAATTTTCCTGCTTTACAATTGGTTGGTGAAGAGATTAAATTATGAATGTCACATTTAATTTAAAACTAAAGAGAGAAATAGCATTATCACAGAGAATGTGCTCTTTTGTGAATGTCAAGTACAACTTGTTGAAGGTCTTTTGAAAAACAAGTAGGAAAGCTGCTGTGCATTCCTTATGCATGCCAACAGCACCTACCAGTTTGGACTACCCAGGCCACTATACACTACTGGTTAACACTGTTTTTAATGCAAACTGTCTCCTTTTTCTATTGGAAGGGAGTTATCCCACACTATCGTAAAACAGAATAGATTCAGAACCTCTTAAAGTCTGGGTAGAAAATAACTTTTGTTTAGAAAGTTGGATTTCACCTCCTAAGATTTGATATTTATTGGTAACTTGGTAGGAGTTTCTAGAGAAGCCTCCCCTCTCTTCTGTGTTGCCTTTTCTTAAGTTGTGGTTTACCTTGACAACTGTCTTTTGTGTTAGCCTGATGCTACCTGAAAATGTTGCCGTCCTCATTTCTCTCTGTTCACTTCTTAGCCTTTCACATATGGTTATTGGAATGTTTTATAGGCTTAATTCATGTCAGTCTTCTGTCATTTCTGGCACATCATCATCCATACATAGGGCAGGTGGTAAGTATATCTCTATGAGACAGACAAGGGGAATGAGTCCTGGAAATGCCACTTTCCTTAGTAAAAAGACACCATTGGGGCCACACACATAAAGGTTCTAGGAGTACCCCAGGGCATTCCTGTGCCCTCTTCTATTGCCCGTTGATTTGTCAGAATATTATCTCTTTAAAACTAAAAACGTAACCAGCAGGGTAGTTAGGCAGTGCTGTTTGGAATTTGAGGGAAACTCTAGAAAACTGTGAGTAAAAATCAAGACATGCAATCATGAGAATTCATATAAAAGATGCAGGATGAAATTTTAAAGTTAGAAGGGCACAACTTTTGTCAATATTTTTAAAAGGGTTAATATTTGCATAATTCCACATTTTGTTATTTTTTTTCTATTGGTGCATTGTAATTAGACATTAAGGAGGTCCAGCGTAATAGAAACATACATGCATACAGCACCTGGTGTATTTCCCACTAGATACCACCCTCTCTGTCCTCTCCTCTTCACGTAATATTGACATTAGTATTGGTAACTTCATATGTAAACATAGCACTATTTGAAGTGTTTCTTTCATCAAGTTTTCCCTTTTACCTCCCCATTGTTATTACTTTATTGGTACTTCTTAGGTATAACAAAACTTGAAGTGATATGTGAGACTAGAATGAGTTGCTAGCAATGTGACAGGATCTTAGATACAGGGATTCATCTTGCTGCCTGTACCTAAGAAGGAGTTCCCCTCCCCTCAGTGAAAGTGTGCTTGCCTGTAGTGTGTGTGCTGGGTGACACTTTTGAAGGCAGTAAATAAAGTCTTCCTCGGGGCCCCTGGTGGGACAGTTAGGTTAGTTCCACTTTATAGTAGCACTACTGTGGACTGTGTCGTTTAGGAGTCGAACATTATAATATTTTTATCTGCACAGAGGAGTTGATTTTGCTGATTGTACCATAGAGAATACTTGAGCAAAATGTTTAGTTGCTTTTTATAGCTTACCACTCCATCTGTTGTGTAATTTTAATTAAAAAAAAAGGAACAGAATTTAAGCATCCCCTTGTTAAAACTTATTTTCTTCTTTTAGTTTGTTCATGGAGCCCAGGGAACATGTTTTGGTTATCTTACTCATTCTCAAGCGTCACCTCAGGTCACTGGGTTAATTTAGAATAGAGGAGAGATGCTCTCATTATTTGCCAAGTGAGAAGTTGCAGTGCTTGAACCTTAATGGATTTATTAGTAATTCTCCCCAACCATCATATGAAGTACTAACTCTGTTTAAAGTATAAGTCCATTATGATTCCTGAAGTACAGTGATGTGGCTGTTTTAAGAGACAAAAGCAAGAAAAAGTATCTTTCCTCAAATATGTAACATGTATGGGACAAACAAATATGTTTCATATTCATTTCACTTTAAAAGCCAGAATTTTGTGTTCATAAATGTTTCTTTGTATTAACTACTTAATTGTCAAGAATTGATTCATTGCATTTTCAGTCCTCTTTGCTACCTGGCTTGCCTAAAATATGTAAAGATATTTATGGCCCTCTTGTGGGCAAATGATGTAAAGTTCTCAAGATTGCGGAACAACTGTCTTTTTTCTAAAATGATGTTCTTGAAAATTCTAAGGCTGTGGCTTCAAAATTCAATTGATTAAATAATTAGCATAAGGCTAGGCATACAATATTTTATGTGAATAGATAACTATTATGGCTTATGTGAACAAACTGAGTAATTATTACATTCCATACTTCACCCTCTATGATGTTTTAGTTTAGGGGTATTAGTAAGGTAGTGAAAATGAAGTATTTTGTGGGTTGAGGAAGTACTTCAAAGGTAGAATACTTTCTTTGCATGCATAAGACCCTAGGGTCCATGCCTAGCACAATACAAACCAAAGAATATGATGTTTATGATGCTGAATCTTAATTATATATAATTTAATACATAAAACTTTTTTAGATAGGAAATTATTAAATAGTATATCTATGCATTTTTGGTAGTTAATTCCTAATATTTTTATTAAAATAATTATCTAGTTCTTCCCATGATTCATTTCACTCTCAATTAGGGGAAGCATATGCAACTATTTCACAGAAATTAAATATTAATGAAAGTAAATTGTTAAAGTTTTTCCCCTTGTTCAGTAAGAATCAAAGAAGTTGATAGGAAGTATATATGTGAATGCATATATTTCAATTAATAATTTATTATAGGAGGGAGCAATGGGGAAAATTTGTTCCATGGGCATTGTTACAATGAAATAGAAGTAAGAAGTTCTGGTGTACTTTAGCACAGTAGGGTAACTATAGGCAATAATATACAGTGCATTTCAAAAAGCTGGATGAAAAGATACTTTCATCATTAAGCAATGATAAATGCATAAGG
>PVLC010002099.1:0-122339 GCA_004027655.1 Graphiurus murinus | reverse complement strand
TAAAACTGCTATGATTGACATGCTATGCACTATGGTGGAAAAGTGGACGATATGCGGGAACATATGTATAATGTAAGCAAGGAAATGGAAACTTTAAGAAATAATCAAAAGGAGTGCCTGAAATAAAAAATGAAGAATATCTTTGATGAGTCTATCAATAGACTGGACACAGTCAAGGAAAGAATCAATGTACTTGTAGGAATATGAATAGTAGTTTCCAATGCTAAGATCCAAAAATAAGGATAAAAATGATTAAAAATGATACAGTATAATATCCAAGAGTTTCTATAAGAAACAACTCTTGGATATTAGAGAGCAATTTAAAAAATTAACATATGTATAGTGAGAATACCAGAAGGAAGAGAAAGAAAAGAACCAAACAAAAATTTAAGCATTAATCACTGAGAATTTCTCAAAATTAATAATGAACATCAAACTACAGGTTTGAGAAGCTCAAGGAACACTAAGAAGGATAAATATTAAAAATATTTAACTAGAGAAATCATAAAATAAGTGCATAATCAAAAACAAAGATAAAATCATGGAAGAATTTAGAGAAAGAAAGAAGACTTTCCCATAAAGGCTCAATGATACAAATTTCTGTGGATTTCTCTTCAAATGATTAAAGCAGAGGAGGGAAATGTTTAATGTGTTAAAAGAAAACACATAGGTTGGCATGGTGGTGCATGCCTATAATACCAGTACTTTAGAGACTGAGATAGGAGGAACACAGGCTCACAGTCAGCCTCAGCAACTTAATGAGACCCTATTTCAACATTAAAAATAAAACAGGTTGGGGGTATAGCTCAGAGGTAGAAACCCCTGCATTCAATCCCCAGGATCACAAAAAAGAAATGTGAAAGAAAAAGAAAGAAGCCAACTTAAAATTCTATATGATAAGCAAAAATTAGAGTAGTGTAGTATTTATTTCCAGTAGACATGATTTGCAAGAAATTTTAAAAGACTTTCTTCAGAGAAAAGGAAAATCATACGGATCAGAAACTTGTATTTACCTAGAGAGAAGAAGAACATAAAAAAGGAATAAAGGTAAAATAAAAGCTTCTATTGTGCTTATTTATAATTGACCTAATAGATAAGAATTTGTTCAAATTATTAATAGCAGCAGTGTGTTCAGTAGTTATAGCTAACTACTAGATAAATTAAATGAATGGGTGACAAGAATGACATAAAGGATGGAAAAGAGCCAGAATATTTTGTCTTAAGGTACTGAAACTAACTGCATAGTTGTATGCTTTTGCTTGAAAGTGGAATTAGATTAGTTGGAATTATATGTTGCAAATGGAAGTGTAATTTAAAAAAATGATGTGCCAGGAGTGAAGAAAAAAGGTAATCAAGAAAAATAATCAAAGCCCGGGGGTTTAGAAAGAATGGAAGATGATAAACAAAAAACAACACTGATGATTAGAAAACAGCACAAATATGATAAATACCAATCCTGTTTTTTTTCTAAAAAATAATTTTAAATACCAATGGCTTAAAGAAGCCAGTTATAAAAAGACCTATCAAAGAAAATTACAAAA
Source organism: Graphiurus murinus (assembly GCA_004027655.1). Lineage (NCBI taxonomy): Eukaryota > Metazoa > Chordata > Mammalia > Rodentia > Gliridae > Graphiurus > Graphiurus murinus. The sequence goes on along the minus strand of PVLC010002099.1, from coordinate 120,798 downwards.
AAAATCTAACTATATGTTGCCTACAAGAAACATACAACATACTTTAAAATCATATAAATTATATACATAGGAAAGGAAAAGCGATTAGGCTAACACTAATCAAAGGGAAGTTGTAATGGTAAATGAATATTAGACAAAGAAAACGTATTAGTTAGATTTCTCCAGAAAAACAGAACCCATAATGCATAAATTTAGATAGATAGGTAGATAGAGTTATTGCAAGGAATTGGGTCACATGACTGTTGAGACTGACAGTTTCCAAGAACAACAACTGGCAGACTGGAAACCAGGAGAGCTGGTGGTATGGATCCAGTCTGAGTGTTGGCAAGCTCAAGACTGAGCAAGGGCTGATATTTCTGTGAATCCAAATTCAGGAAAAAATATTTGTCCCAGTTCAAAGGGAAGGCAAGCCAAAAGAATTTCCTCTTACTTAGTGTTTGTTCTCTTCAGCCCTTCAACTGTTTGAATGAATCCTATCCTCATTCAGGATGGACTATTGGCTTTACATAGTCTACTGAGTCAAATGTCAATCTCACCCCAAAACAGTCTGACAGACAAACTCAGAATAATGTTTGACCAAATATCTGGTCACCCTGGGACCCAGTCAAATTGACCCATGAAATTAAAAATCCAAATACACTTCAGAACAATATTAAATTATCAGGGATCAAGAAAGGCATTATGTAAGGATAAAAGGGTTAACTCCCCCCCAAAAGCATAACAATCTTATGCACCCACCAACAGAAAGCATCTAAAAATGAGAGCCAGAAACTGATAGAACTGCAAGGATAAGTAAATTATTATAGCTAGATACTTCAAACCCCATTATCAGTAAATGACAGATCCAGAAAGTAAGAAATCAGTGAGGACATGGTTGAAGTGAACAGCATCATTAATCAACTGTATCTAATTTACATCTATAGAATATTGTTCATCCAACACTAGAGTTCACATTCTCCTCTAGCTCACATGGACACCTTCAGCAGCAGGGGAAATACATCTAAACAAATTTCAAAAAAATAGAAATCATGCAAAGTATGCTCTGAAACAACGTAATTAAGCGATGAGTCAATAACATAGCTGGCAAGCCTATAAATACTTGAAGAAAAGAACAGAACACTTATAAATAACAAATTGGTCAAGGATAGAGTCTCAGGAGAAATTCAAAAAATACTTTAGCCTATAAGAAAAAAATATAGCTTACTAAATTTTGTGGGAGGCAGTGAAAGTAGTGTGTAGTGGGAAATTTATGGCATTGGTTACATTTATTAGAAAACAAGAACAATGAAAAATTAATACGTAAGACTCTACCTTTGGTGACTAGAAAAAAAAAGAAAAAAACTAAAACAAAAGTAAGAAATATACAAATTTGGACTGAAATAATTAAAATTTAAAAATGGGAAATTGTTAAGAAAAAAATCAACAAAATTAAAAGCTGGTTCTTTGAAATACTACAAATGTTGATTAACCTCTGGCCAGGTCAACCAGGAAAAAAAGAGGGCAGATAAAAATTATTAATATCACCAAATAAAGAAGGGATGTCATTATCAATCCCATAGACATTAAAAGGATAATAAAGAATATTATAAGTAACTCTAGGCTCACAGTTTTGATAGGATGAAATGACCAATTCTATGAAAGTGACAAGTTACTAAAAATCATAAAAGAAAGCATAGGCAATCTGAATAAATCTATATCTATTGAAGAAATTAAATTGATAATTGATAATCCTTCAAAACAGAGCTGCAAACGCAGATAAAATCATTGGTGAATTCTACCAAAAATTTAAGGAAATAATTATACCAATTCTCTAAGGTCTTTTTCAGAAAATAGAAGCAGAGGAGATACTTCTTAACTCATTCAATGAGGCCAAAATTATCCTAATATTAAAATCAGATGAGGACAGTAGAAGAGAAAAAAACTGCAGTCCAAATTTCTCATGAATGTGGATGCAAAATACTTTTTTTTTTTTTTTTTTTTGCAGTACTAGGGATTGAACTCAGGGGTGTTCTACTTCCAAGCTATGCTATACCCCCAAACCTATTTTTTATTCTTTATTTTGAAACCGTGTCTCACTAAGTTGTGGAGTGCCTCACTAGGTAGCTGAGGCTGGCCTCAAACCTGGATCCTCTGGTCTCAGCCTCCTGAATGCTGGGATTACAAGCGTGCACCACCATGCCCGGCTGGATGCAAAATACTTAACCAAACCATTAGCAAATTGACTATGACAATGTAGCAAAAGAATGAAATCGTCAGAAACCATGGCTAGAAGAATACAATTAAGAGTGACTAAGTTCAGAAGCTCCAGTCTTCAAGGAAGACAGAAAAGGCCTTAATTTTGGCAATCTATTCCAATAACCAAAGTGAGTGTGTGATATATGAAGAAATGAAACTCTTAATTAATATTTGAGGGCAGAGGGACGTGGAGTGACTTACAAAAGTCTTGAGGGCCAATGATACTGATCCTAGCCATTTTTTTTTTTATGATTAGAGATAGAATATTCCTGAAGAGCTCACATATCAACACTCAGAGTTGATGCAATTAAGTCATGAGTGTGATAATTTCATCAGTGGATAAATCCATTGTGATGGATTTACTGGGTAATAACCTAAGAGAAGGTGGATCCCTGAGGGAGCAGTGATTTGTCTTTGAATCCCGTTGCATACTCTTTCTTCCTTCTGAACTCCATGACCCCCCTCTCTCTCTGTTTTTTTTTTTTTTTTTTCCCATGCCCTGACCTCCATAGATCCAGCCTGACATACACTGAACTCTGAAATCTCCAAAAACTGTGAGCAAATATATCTTCCTTCTTCTAAGTTGTGTGGTCAGTTGTTTTGGATGATAGGGGTGAGCATGTTGAAAAAGAAGTCATATTATGTTAATTAATGAGTTGTCATAGACATTGTAATCTCCTCTGACACTTCCCAGAGGGAATGTACAGAACACTCTAGAAATATATTAAAGTGATCAGATTCTCATTTGGCTTTTGTGTGGACACCAAGGGGCATGCACAGATTTATCGATGCCAATCACTGTGTTGAGCATGGGAAGATGGGGAGGGAGAGGGAGCCGGGTGGGAACTAGAGGAGTGCTCACCAAGTGCGGTGTGCATGTGTGCCTCTATCGTCCTGAACTTCATCATGATATATGGTTACAATGCACCAATGAAAATAAATGAAAATAAAATATAAAAAATATTAAAAGCTGTGTGGGAAATAATTCCAAGGCCATGCAAGTAGTGGAGAAGTCACAGCTGAAGAGTGCTCAGTCTTTCCTACTGGGTGACTCTAGACATTTTATTCTAACATCCAATCAACCACTAGTGCCTCCCACATTTCTTTGAAATAGATTCTTTTTTTTTCCTTTCTCACCCCCTTTTTTTTTATTTAGTTCAGGACTTATCAGTCATGCTTGAACTATTCAGCCAGGTTTCTTCTCTGCCTCCATTTCTCCAATGAAGCACCCATTTGCTTGCCTTTCACAATTCTGCCAGAATAGTCTTCTACATTCCCAATATAAAAATAAAGCCCTCTTGAATTTTAAGGCTTGAAGTCAAACAATAAATTTAATCTTTAACACTGGCATTATCCAGCATTATACATTTTTAATTTATGCCGTCCTGTTCTTCATTCAACAAATTTTTCTTGAGAGCTACATCCTAGGTACTATTATAAGCAATGAGGAATATTAGTGGTAAGGAAAAGGTTTTCTTTATACTCAGTTCACAAAAGTCTCTTCTTATAAACTACACTACAATGGGTGAATGTCTCCCATACTATTTTAGTTCCTGACTCTACCCTAATCCATTGAAACCCATCATGTTATATATAGGATACCTATTTTAAAACTCCCTATAAAATTGCTCAATTTGAGTTTTTATAGATGTCTTATGTGTATGATGATGGAACACAATGGATTCATTTATGCTGTGTTACCAGCTTAGAGGACTTTGCTCAACCTCTGTCAAAGCTTTCACCCTCTCTAAAGGACAAAATCAAACGTGGTGCTCCTATGAAGTGGTTGTAGAATTTGCAAGTTAAAATTATTGACTCTCATTCAAGCAAGAATGCAAAAGAACATTTTAACATACAGAAGAAATCTTGAGAGAGTGTATGTCCCTTGAGCCTTCTTATGAAAAATCTATAGGAAGAGTAATTTTATCTTATCAAATTAGAAAAGAAATTATGTAATCTCATGAGGGTTAAGTTAGCTTCTATGGTTTGAATATGGTCTGCCCATTCCAAAACTCATGTAAAAATGTAACCCCTATTGTGAGAAATTAAGAGATGGGGTCAAGTGGGACCTTTAAGGGGTGATTAGGGCTCTGCCCTCATGAATGGATTAGTGAATTTATTGATCAGTGGGTTATCTCAAAAGTAGGTCTGCTATAAAGCCAAATTTCTGTTATTCAGCCAGGTTTCTTATGAACTCCTGGTCTCTGGCCATGTGATACTCTGAGGCTCCTTGGGACTTTGCCAGCAAGAAGGTCATCATAAGACACAGCCCTTCAACCTGGAGGAAGACTTGCAAGCCAACACAATTGTTTTGGTACCTTTTACTGTTGGAACCAACTACTGAAAGTTTTCTGTATAACTTTCTCAATCTGTAGTATTATACTATTGCTAACAACAACAAAAATGGATTAAGATACAAGCAGACAAAAATCAGATACATATTATAAGATACAGAAAAAAAACTGATGAATACCAAAGCATAGATTAAAATGCAAGAACTAAGTTTTGTTATCATAGCATTTCAAAAAGTTTGCTCAATAATCTAAAGACAATCTTTCGACAGAATTAATGATCCAATTATGTGTGATCTATATAAGGCATTTAAAGAAAAATAACCAGGCTTCTAGTTTGAATGCAATGGCATAAAATCAGCTCTAGCCCCTCATCTTTTGAGAAACCCTCTTGAAATTTCAAAGGGAATCAGAAATAAGAATGCAAATGCATATTCAGTGAAACATGGATAAAGCTGAAAATATGACACACAAGATAAGTGGAATGGCTGCCCAAAGTTGGTGAGCGGAGCCGAGGAATTAGGAGCAGGAGCTTGTGGATGCCCATATGTGGTCGTAGAGCATAGAAGGATCCAAGGAAACTGCCCTTCCAAAGGCAGACAGCATAAGCTGGAGGGCCAAACAGAAATATCTCCTTTTTATGAGTGGAAATGAGGTTCCTAGGGTCAAGGGAAGACTTTCCCCAGACCTACTTTCATTCCTCAAACCAGAGGAAGGGGGCTGAAGATTTTCCAGAAATAAACTAAGTTTGCAGGAAGCAATCTGTCTATTTGTCAGGAGAAAGAGAGGCTTTGCCTAGAAAACAACTTTACAACAGCCCATCTTCCTTGGCTGAGAAAAATGAAGACTGAAATAACTTATATATGCATAAAGATGTATAAAAAATGAAATATCTGCTGGGTTTGAATACTGCCTTATTGGAATTTCTTATATTTTTCTACTCCAAAAAAAAATTTTAAGAAAATACTGCTGTTTAAAAATAATACAAGAATGACTTTAGATAATGAAGGAGAAACCCCAGCAAGGGAGTGGTCTAGGGGAGGGTGTCAGAGAGGGGAGGGAGTCTTAATGAAGGAAACACTTCCATTGATTTTATGTACATATGTGAAATTACTAGTGCCAATCTCAAGATCATGTGTGGAGAAGGGGAAGGAGAGGGAGCCAGGGGGAAACTTTATAAGTACTGTGTACATGTATGTCACTATCATTCTGAACTCTGTTATGATGTGAGACTGCCAATCACCAATAAAGGTATATAAAAATAGCAGAAATAAAAGGTCCTTTTGTATAAACATCTTCATTCCCCCCCACCCACTCCAAATTGCTACCTTAGATGGAACCAAAGCCAAGAAAACAATTCCCCCAACAGAGCAAGGGAGACAAAGGTGATCTGGGATTTATTTCACTGACTGCATCTTGGCTGCCTTAGATTGCTCAGTTGCAAACCTTAGAATAGATAGTGACTCAAGAACTTCCTATTCAGGATCTTGTCTTTGACAATACTTTTGGAAGAGTCCTTCAAGTCAGGACATGCTCATATTTGCCAACTTTCAGACCTTTAAAAGTTCTGTACAGCTCTCTTCTATTTTCTAAAAGAGTGGAAGTGTTGGCATGCCCACCTGAAAGCAAGATTACCCCATGCAGTTACAGATGATCCATTTTGCTTTTCAACAACACAAATACAGTGAGATACAGTGACTCTCCTGAGCTCCTGTTATTGTGGGATAGAGAGGTACAGCATAGACCCTTGGCCAAGTTTAAGAAGGTACGTCTTTACCACTTCCATAAGCAGAGAGTATGTGCTATTTCAAGAGTCAATGGAAAGTGTTCATGCTTCTATACTTCAGGAACCCAACTTCTGACATGTTCTCCCAGGAAGGAATCTAGAAGGAAAGATGCTGTTTGAGGATAAATTTTTATTTCACAATGTAATAATAGAAGTGAGGAATTGGAGACCATCTACACATTTGGTGGCAATGCAGCAGTCTGCCAGATGGAATGCATATGTATGGAAGTGGAACCCGAACAGAGAGGGCTGGCCAGAGGAGATAGCAATCAGAATTCAGGGCTGCTGGGGCAGATGGTATTCAGGGGGCAGGGTATGACAAAAAAAAAAAAAAGTGAGAGAGAAACAGAGTGAAGGAGTCATGAAAATTTATGTAAAAATATGTCATTCACTGTCGTGATGAGACTGAGGGTCACGCAGCAGAGCAAACTGCAGAAAGCAGAAGTCTGAACATTAAGCTTAGAGATGATGCAAGGCCAGGAGACTTAACTAGATAGCATAGCTACCGTGCAGTTCTTTCTCAAGAGTTCACGCTTATAAAATTCTTAAAATACAACAGATCAGAAGGACTTGATGTGTAAGTTAAAATTGGAATTTCCGCAAGTTTAAATTTAGAACCTTAGATATACGATTGAGTTATCTACCACATAATCTTGAAGTGCCTGTAGAGTTTCTAAATATAAAATAGATACAAAACAATAGTCATTAAATATGCCATTAATTTACCTTTATCTTTTAAATACTTAGAAGTGATGAAAGTATGCAAATGTCTTTGGCATTGTTCATGTGATCATTGTTGCTATCTCAAAATTGTGTAAATTATATAAAAATAATTGGTCATTTTATATAATAGCCAGATCACCATTAAATTTCTATTCTCTGCTTTTTCCTTATGTTTGGAGAAATGAGTTTGATTAAAGATGATAATTAGTATAAAGAGTTGACTACATTATTTTAATAAATACAGAGAAATACAAATATATGTATGAAAACTAATGAGTATGAATTTGTTTGTTTATTAAGTTATTACAATTTATAAGGAGAATTGATTTGGTAGCAAAGATATTATCTTATTTAATACACTGATAATTAGATTTTAAAATTTTAATTAAAACTGTAAAAGTATTATTTATTTATATGTCTACATATCTACATATATCTCCAAACATAGAAATTTTTACTACAAATCATATGAATAATGTGTAAAAGTCATACAATTAAAATATAGTTTTTTATTTCTATAAAATTATTATTTTGTGTCCAGATTTACAAAATTTCTTCCTTGGTCCCAAAATAAATACCTTTACATTTCTATGTCTTTTTTATATTTTTTATTTTTATTTTTTTGCGGTACTGGGGATTGAACTCAGGGGCATTCTACCTCCGAGCTACACCCCCAGCCCTATTTTTTTATTCTTTATTTTGAAACCAGGTCTCGCTAAGTTGCGGAGTGCCTCACTAGGTAGCTGAGGCTGGCCCCGAAACCGGATCCTCTGGTCTCAGCCTCCCGAATGCTGGGATTACAAGCATGCGCCACCACGCCCGGCTCTTTTTTATATTTTAAAATCATTAAAAGTACTTTTGAAATAAAGTTCTTAGTGATCATTGTTGATTAATATATATGTTTTATAATGCTACTTATAAATATTTATCTTTAGATAGTTATGATTTACTTTGACAATTGCTCTTTGTATATCTTTTCCATGTTGAGAGCCTGAATTCAGAATTATAAAGCCATTAACATGTCTTTTATGCTTAAAATAGGCATTAGTTTTCTAAAATGTCTATTAAATTACATAAAAATACATTTCTTCACTCTATAAAATAATTAGGTTTTTGAGAATTCTCCAAATTTTAATTAATTCAAGACTGCATGAAAACTTTTTTATGTACTAAAATTTGAGGGAAAACTGGCAAAAGAGAGTTGATCTTTCTAGGTCAATTGTGAACTCGATGATGTAAACATTCTTTAATGTCACATGCTTTTTAAGTCAAAAGAAGTATATGCATATTTAATCACAAAGACTTATCAGAATAACTGTGTACAAAAAAATAATTGTTTCTAGTGTTCTAGATTCATAGACCCGCATAAAGAGAGCAGTTACTGACATCACTAATACCATTGATTCTAACATCACTGCTGACTTCAGGATTTCCTTACTTAACTCCAGGGGTCAAGGAACATCTATCTAAGAAATAAGGAGTCAAAACAAAGGCGTTAATGTACCAATTTAGTTCTAACGTCTCCAAGAAAGTTCATGGTGCTCCATATGCCAAAGGTCTTTGCATTGGTGAAACACAAAGTTTCTAGGCTTAGTTATGTTTGCTTCTGCAAAATATTGTTGCTTTCTTTTCACACATCACTTTGCATTAATGCAACAGTCTTACTAGTCACCCAAAGGACACCTCATTCATTTTACCTCTGTTAAGAAGCTATCTATGGATCTGTCCTCCATAGATCTTCCAGAGACTTAATAATCTCCATTTTATTTTGTATATTGTCAGTTCAAACCTAAGGAAGAAAAAAAAGATTGACTTCCAGACTGTTATTTTAGCCCTAAATGCACACTTGAAATAGTCATCTTACAAAAATTAAATAGTTTCACATGGCAGAGTTAAATACTTTTGCCTTGATCTACCAACTAGCAAAAGATAAAAGGGCAAATAAGTATACCAGTGGTATAATTTCAGATTTGTGTACAGCTTCGTAATGTTTAGAAAAGAGTAAAGGTTTCTAGACCTTTTCAGGAACCTCTCTAGAATCAGACAGTGAATGGGAGGATATTTGGATGCTTTACTTCTGCAGCCATCTATTGTACAGCAGCTTAGCTGGCTGATTCTGGCTCAAGATCTCTCATGAGGCTGTAGCTGGACTGTCCACGGGTGGCATAACCATTTGAAGACTTCCAGACTCACGTGGCTTTTGGCAGAACCCAGTTGCTCTCTGCATGAAGGCTGGAGACCTGGGTTCTTGGCGTCGTGAGCCTCTCTGTGGGCTGTCTGAATATTTTGAAGGCGTGGTAGCCTGCTTCCCAAGACTGAGTGATCCAAGGGACTGAAAAAGTGATTCCAAGATGGAAGACCAGTCTTTGATGACCTAATATCAGAAGTGACTGCTGCATGTACCATAACTTATCATTGTTCACTATTTCTACCACACAAGTATGATATGTCCAAGCATATATAAAATAATAAAATGTAGTAAAAATCAGGAAATAAAATGTTTCACTTTTAATTGCCTTTTGTCCACTGTAATTTCACTAGGTAGGTCTATATAATTTAATTTGCAATTGTGCCAGTGCTTAAAAATTCCGGAAATTTAACAGCTCTCACAAAAGACAAGTGTTCCAGAGAACCACCAGTTCTGCTCGAAGTTCTCTGTCCTATGTCATTTATTGGAGCTTCCTAACAGCATCATTTTTTTTTTTTTGCTATTCTAAATGGCAAAATTCTTGCTATGTATTTGGAGTAAATATGAGTTTCCTGAATGTTGTCAGGTTTTGATCTCAGGAAATGCATGTAAGTGGCAAAATAGTCACAGTAAAATCTCTATTTTGCAGGATCCCAGCTCTGTGACGTTAGATAATTTACTCCATTTTTCTGAGCCTGAATCCTCCTTCTTCCCATCCAACAAAGACCTTGGCTAAGTGTGGTAGCACAAGCCTATAATTCCAGTACTTGGGGCACTGAGAAGGGAATAACAGGTTTGTGGCCAGCCTCAGCAACTTAGTGAGATCTTGTTTCAAAATAAAAGGTAAAATTGGGCTAGGGGTATAGCTCAGAGGTAGAATGCCCTTGGGTTCAATCCTCATTTCCAAAGACAGAGAGAAAGAGAGAGAGAGAGAGAGAGAGAGAGAGAGAGAGAGAGAGAGAGAGAGAGAGAGAGAGAGAAAAGAAAAGAGAAGAGTAAGAAAGAAAAGGAAAGAAGGAAGGAAGGAAGGAAGGAAGGAAGGAAGGAAGGAAGGAAGGAAGGAAGGAAGGAAGGGAGGGAAAGAAAGAAAGAAGGCTGCAGGTATAGTTCAGAGGCACAACACTCCTGGGTTCAATCCCCAGCACCATACACAGGAAACTAGCCTATCCTCCACCTAGTGGTATAGTAAGGCTGAACTGAGATAATTCAGGTGAGTTGCCTTTCTAGATAGCAAGAGGGTCTCTCACACTCATTATCTTCTGTGGTCCTGACAACATCTCTGTTTAGAAGGCATTAATAACCCTGCTCTCTATCAAAAGTCTGAGAGGTTAAGTGACTCGGCCAAGGTCACAGGTCTAATAAAGCTGCTCCATAAACGTGAATTAGTGATGACAGTGTTGCCTCAGAAACAATAACCTTCCCCGAGAACTGAAATCAATGGATACATTTTAATTATATCAGGAAAAAGTTATTGTTGGACTTAAACACCGACAAAGCTTTTTTACCACCTTCCCTTTATCTGGGAGGTCCCTGGGGCAGATATAAACTCAGATTTAATTAAATGAAAAATCCTACACCAGCAAATCCGAGACACACGTCTCCTCATTTAGCACAGCCATGAATAATGTGATTTCTTCTGTGTGCACTGCACAGGCAACACAAGGTTATAGGCCAAACACTTAGGTCTCCAAATGTTGTAACCTCCTCAATTACGTGACAGATAGATTCCCGTTGATGCTGGATCAGGGGCAGGCTCTGTGGTTATCTCTTAGTTCATTGAATTTCAAATGGAAAAGAGTAGGCTGAAGCAGAAGAAAGGGATGCCATCTATCAAAAAAACATGGACTTTCGTGGTGCATCCCACATAACAGCCAATTGATCAAAAGGAGAGGCATGCGTGGTAACTATTAAATGTGATTATTCACACACTAATGACAAATCAAAGACTTTGTCAAAGCATGAGTATGTGGGCATGGTGAAAGTACCTCTTAAATGCAATCATTATGAATAGATCAATAAGGAAAAGAATATTTCTCTTGCCTGCATTCCATAAATTGTTTTAGAATGCATATGCATGGATGATAACAAGCAGGGCACGGTGGTGCATGCCTGTGATCTCAGGTACTTGGGAGGCTGAGACAGGAGGATCTCAGATTCCAGGGAAGCCTGGGCAACTTAGGGAGACCCTGCTTCAAAACTGAAAAAGTAAGTAAATAAATAGAAAAAGGACTGGGGATGTAGCATAGTGTAGAGTGTCCCCAGTACCTCCTTTGTTCCCCACCCCCCACATAAATGGATGCTAAGAAACAGAGCCAAAAGAAACAGGATTTGGAGTTTTAAAATAGCCAGAGGGAAAGCCAGACCCAAATATGACTTGAAAGGCAGGCTTTCTTGAACATTCCACATCCAGATGATGCTGGGTATTTAATGGAACCACATATAAATGAATAGTGACATTTGGCATCCAAATATTCCTCATGATGGTGTACATTCTAGTGAATTACTGGTCCGAAATCATTCTTTTCTTCCAGAGTCACATAGTCACTTAGGAACTCTATTTTAGGGAAATCTTGGAAATACATATTTGCTTGAATTTCACATATATATGCACCTATAGGCACCTTGTAAAGCACTTGTATAAGCACTAACTTATTTTACCATGAGAAAGATAAGGCTGATATTACTAACAACATCTTATAGGCAAACAGGCTGAAGCTTAGAGGATTTAAGGCAATGGTTCTAGGATCCACATTTTAAATAGGGATCTGAGGTTTAAACCTAGGGTCAAAATGTGTATGGTATTAGAATTCAATATTTAACTTTGAGTTACTTTTTATATTTACTGAAAGGATCGTATATAGTTTTGGTGCTTGATTTTGATAAAATGATGCATCTCATTTACTGATATGTAAAGGATTTGTGTGTATTGAAACATCTTTGTATCCCTAAGCTGAATCCCATTTGATCATGGTGAATGATCTTTGTCGATGTGTCCTTGAGTGTAGTTTGCTAGTATTTGTTAAAGATTTGTGCATCTAAGTTCATCAAAGATATTGGCCTGTGGTTTTATTTTTTGTTTTGTGTTTTTGCCTAATTTTAGTATCAGAGTAATACTGACCTTATAGACTGAGTTTAAAAGAATGTCTAACTCTTTGATATTTTGGAATAGGTTGATATGAATTTGGCATTAGTTATTTAGTGTTTGGTAGACTTCAGCAACAAAGACATAAACTGTGAAACTACTGGAAAATAAAAACTTAGAAGAAACTCTTCAGGACATTGGCCTGGTTAAAGACTATTTTTATATAACTCCAAAGCACAGGGAACAGAAGCAAAATTCGAAAAATGGGATTATATCAAACTAAAGAGCTTTTTAAACAGAGTGAAAAGACAACCCACAGAATGTGAGGGAATATCTGCAAACCATACATGTAAGAAGGAGTTGATAACCAGAATACACAAGAAACTAGAAAATTCAATAGCAATAAAAACAATAGTAGTAATAAATTGGCAGTAGGCCTAAATGTCTCCTTCTCAAAAGGAAATAAACAAATGGCCATCATATGTATTAAAAACGCTCAACATTACTAATCAGAAGGAATATGCAAATGAAAAACTGCAGTAAAAAGTACCTCACTCCAGTTAGAAAATGGTTGTTATAAATAAATATATACATACTGGTGAACATATGGAAAAAGGGGACTTATATATTGCTAGTAGAAATGCAACTTAATACAGCTATAATGGAAAACTTTTTGGAGGCTCCTCAAAAAAATTAATGATAGATCTATTGTATTATCCAGCAGTCCCACTACTGGGTATATATCCAAAGGAAATGAATTTGCTATACCAATGTGACACCTGCACGCCAACGTCTATTGTGGCATCATCTGCAATAGCCAGGATAATTGAATCAAATTAAATGTCCATCTATGGATGAATGGGTAAAGAAAATGTAGTGCATGATGGAATACTATATGTACAGAAAAAGATGAAATTCTGTCCTTTGCAAAAATGTGAATGAACCTCAAGGGCTTTGTGTTAAATGAAATAAACAAGGTGCAGAAAGACAAATATTGCATGATCTCACATATGTGGAATCTAAAGAAAGCTCGACTCATGGTTTCTAGGGGTAGGGAGAGAAGCGGAAAGGGAAGACAGGAATAGCTTGGTCAATAGGTACAATGCTACATAGATAGGAGAAATAAGTTCTGATATTTCATTGCACAGTAGGGTGAATATAGTTAACAGTAATGCAGTGCATGTCTCAAAATAAATAGAAGAGGATTTTGAATGTACTCACCATAGAGATATGGTAAAAGTTTTGGGTGATGAATATACTAATTACCTTGATTTGATTACATAATGTATGCATCAATCAAAACATCACATTGCACTCTGTAAATAAGTAAAAATTTTATGTATCAATCAATCAATCAATCAAAAATAAAGATTAAAAAATAAAAGAATATGCCTGATAACGATAAGGCATCTATACTTGTGAGAAAACAACTATGCTTCCCTTTCATGGCCGTAGACTGAACTGCTGACATATTTGGTTTCGGATTAGTGACTACAGATGAACTATAGACAAGTAAAATCATGTCCAATCTTGAAACTAGATGTAAGCAGATGACACATCAATAAAACCATCCAAACACAGCCAATCAAATAAGTACCATACTCTAGTATGAAAGCGGCCTGGAAGAAGAACCTCTTAGTTGTCACGCAATCTCGACTGTAGCCCATACTACACCCAGTGGACCTTGGATTCGCAAAGAATGTTCCTTAGTGTCCTGTGTGCATTTAACATTCATTTTCCGAGGGCCAACCATTTGTCAAATCCGAGCATTATGAAGGTCCTTTTTTACTGGGGAATGACTGAACTGATGTTCACTCTTAACTGTAACACAAGACAAGGAGAAAAAAGGCCCTTGGAGAGAATCGGATCAGAAGCAATGTTCTGTGAATTCAGGGGAAGTAAGAATGTCATCCAACTAAAGAGGACCAGGTTAACTGTGTAGAGCAAGTGATGTTTTAGGCGAGCCATACAAATACACAGATTATGTGTGCAGGGATTGTAAAGGGGGAAGGAAAGACATTTGGGCAGAAATATGATATATGCAGCAGGGTTGAGGGGGCATATGTGTTTCTCTCTCTCTCCCTCTCCCTCTCCCTCTCCCTCTCCATCTCCATCTCTCCCTCTCTTTCTCTGCTTCCTCCAAGAAATCTTTGCTCTATCCGCTGGAAGAGTTGCAACCCAGAATCCTCTTAACCTCAACCACTTTGGCTACCAAGTCAAAGAACCAATGGACTGTATTATAGTGGTTTCATTCTAGCATCTTTAAACCTATTGTGAGCCTGGCATTAAAATGTGGGTTTTACGATTTTAGAATTTTCCCTAAGCATTTTCAATAGACAGTCACCCTACTGCACACACAGCGTGAACGGTGCTGAGGTTCCCATGGTCACTGGAGACAAGGAAGGCACGAGTCAAGTGCACTCAGCTCAAATCTCGTGGCTCAGCTGGCAGCAAAGACACTTGAAGCATATGGTCCCCAGTCTTGGAGCCCTTTTCCTGTAATCTGTTACTCACAGGCAATCAGGATTTAGAACTTCACCATTTTTCTCAGCTGCTGGTGCTAACAAAAGAAGAAAAATACTGTCTTTCCAAAGATTCATGGACAGATACTGGCCCAGCCAGGTGGATGAGAGCCACCATCCTTAAAGCTGCACATGGGAAAGGGGAATCCATACTTCCCTTGCCATTTTTAGCCAAGCACCAGTAGGACCTACTAGCAAACATGATTTGGAGCATCCAAGTGTTTGTAATCCATGAATTCAAGTTGCTGACAGTTAAGGCAACCAGAAATGCCCAGGCATGGCTGGAGGTACCCTAGATCCCACTATTGAATAGCTTCCCAGAAAGGAGTTTTCTCAAGAGAAGGAGGGGATTGACAATAATAATAATAGTAATAATAATAATAATAATAATAATAGCTATTATTATTATATACTATATTGAAGATGAACAATATTTAACTGGAGATACAGTATCAGCTAGTAAAAGTTGGTGGAAAATCTAAATCAGCCTGTTGCATTGTTTTTGCCTCCAAGGACAAACGCAGCCAGCAGTAAAGAACGATGGCAGGTTACAGAAACGGTGCTGTCCCCTTCCTCCTGTCACCTTTTGCAAGTTTGAAACATGAGAGACAGGTTTTTTAAATTATTATTAGTTTGGATTTATTGATTTTTTCCCCTTGCACACAGGGGACCAACCTTCCTGCTGTGGATTAACAGCACAAATGCACCCCTCTCTCTTTCTGCTCGTGTTGTGGATGGTCTTCCCCTTCTCGTCCTTGCTCTGTGCTTCAGGGCAGGGCTCAGGCATGGGCACTGCATGTGTGTGTACTTTCATCAGTTGCAAAGCCAGGAGGAAGATGCATCTGCAATTATGGGTATTTAAGATGTCCTTACAGGAACCCAGGAGAGATGACATAACACTGAGAGAGATTTGTTCCATTGAAATTATTTTGTTGACATATTCAACAATAATCTTGAACTCTAAGGAGTTGTAGCATGTGTATAATAATACATTTTTAAAAATTAGCAATGCTGTAGTAGCTAATATATGTTTTGAGTCATGTTTATCTGGTCATTTGAGTAATATCATAGCACCTTTCTTATTTATTTATTTACTTATTTATTTATAGTACTGGGGATTGAACTCAAGGGCATTCTACCTCTGAGCTATATTCCCAGCCTTTTTTATTTTTCTTTCAAAACAGAGTCCTGCTAGTTTCCTGAAAGTCTCACTACATTGTTGAATCTGGCCTCAAGCCTGCAATCCTACTGTCTCAGCCTGCCAAGTACTGAGATTACAGATGTGCACCACTGCACCCGACTCACTTTTCTCATTTACTAAATACTGATGTGTCACAAATATCTACATAGTATGTTAAACATCTTAGCATTCAAGCTTTCCCCCTATTTTTTTGATGAACTTCCAAATAGCTATAAGTGATGAATATACCACATTGAAAGGTAATGATGGTGGCATATACCCAATATTTAGAAGCTGAGACAGGAAGACCATAAGTTCGAAGCCAGCCTCAGCAACTTAGTGAGACCGTTTCCAAATTTAAAAAATACAGTAGGGCTGGGGTGTGTAACTCAGAGGTAGAATGCCCCTGAGTTTAATCTCCAGCACAAAAAGAAGAAGAAGAAAAAGAAAAAGAAAGGTAACTATGGACATTAAAGGCAGTCAACAGTCCATGAAGAGTTGGATCAATCCACCTTACTTGCTTGTAAATTATGTTGTCTCTACAGCAACCTAAGAATCCTATAAGGAAGATATTAATATCCATTTTACAGACAGGAAATCCCAGGTGAGCCAGAGGTGTTCAGGTAAGCACAGTGAGACGGGTGGAATCTGGACTTGAATCAGGGTCAGTGAGATGCTGCAGCCCCTATTCTTTATGCCACAGCACACTGCTTCTTCTGTGCATGTATTTTTCTCACGCACATATTACATCTCTCCATCCGCCAATTCAATTACACTCAACTGTTGAAGCAGCACAGCTTGGGGAATGCAAATGCAGAAACACGACGGTGTCTGCCCTTATGGACAGAGTAACTTGGATGAACTAACTGCATCCACAGCAAGTACAAGTGTCTGAAGAGGAGACTAGACTAAGTGCTACCCGGTCTTCAGGAGGAGATGTTACTACATCTGGTCTCAGAATCCAGAAATGCTGCCTGGCGTGGCAACACACACTTGCAATCCCAGTACCTGGGAGGCTGAGATAGGAGGATCACAGGTTCACGGCCAGCCTCAGCTACTTAGTAATCTAGTAAGTAATCTAAAAAGTAGTAAGATCTACTTTGCAATCTAGTGAGATTCTGTTTCAAAATAAAGAATAAAAAATAGAGCTGGGAGTGTAGCTCAGAGGTAGAATGCCCTTGGGTTCTATTCCCAGTATCACACACACACACACACAAAAGAATCCAGAAGTGCTTTCTAGAGACAACAATGAAATTCCATTTTGGCCTAATCATCTAAATATTATTAAAAATAAAGTGACTTTGACTATGAAACTAGAGCCATTGATTCTGTACTTGTAGACTAATGGATAAAAACATGTATTCTCAGTTTGGAAGGTTTTAAAAATCCTTAAGAAAAGCAGGGTTGTTTTTTTTTTTTAAATTAGGGCAAGGATGAGGACATTATTGTCTCCTGAGAAGTTTCTTTGTGTTATTGTGGGAACACTGTGTCTGTTAGTCTCATTATCATGTTAAAAAGGAGCTGTGGCATCCGAAGCCCATTCACTCCATCTGGTCTCAACTTAATTTTGTGTTGTGCATAGCGGCCACTCAATCTCATTCAGGGCCCCATGTTTTCCCTTCTCAGAATATCCCGAGCTGCTCCTTTATAACATTCGTTGCAACTAATAAGTGTATTATTACTCATGACTTTTATTCTCATTTCTGATATGCATTCTCTTTTTTTATTATACTTTTATTGGTGCACTGCAGTCTTACATTATAACATAAGTCAGAGTGACAAGGACGTACATGCACACAGCCTTTGATGAGGTTCCCCCAGCTCCCTTCACTGTGCTGTATATCGTATGAAAAAGAAGTTCTGCTTGTCTTGTTCATTGCTTTGGCTCCTTTGCATGTAGAATGCCTAGCACATAGTAGGCTTTCATCGTAGAATTGTCAAATGAATGAAGAATTGAATTAGAATCCTGACTTTACCTCTCATAAAATAAAGTGGCCTTTGAGCATCTTCACAATCTTATGAGCCTCAGTTTTCTTATCTGTAAAAAGGAGGAAACACAATTCATGACAAAAAAATGACAGAAGCACCTTTCCAATGTTCAAGTGCTAAGCCAACACTTGCTTGTTGCGGTGCTGGGGATTGAACCCAGGGCCTCACAAAATGCTAGGTAAACATTCTCAACTGAGACGCATCCTGGCCCCATTTTTTTTTTTTTCTAGTATAGTCATTGCTGTTATCATTTGTAATGAACACAAAGTCAGGAGTGCATGCTAAAATGAAAGTTAATGCAGAGTGTAAATTATACCACCCAACTTCTAAAGTGACATTGAGGAGCTTCATGGGAAATTCTGTGCTAGAGAGAGATCACTCTGCAGCTAAGTTGTCAATGAAAACCTTTAATAGTCCTGTACTTATGTGCCGCCATGGCTGTCCCTAAAATTATCTTCTGCAACCATGACTAGCCCTAGTCTAAGGGTTTGGTAATTGCTTTTGCTCAATCTGAGTACAATCTGTTCCACTACTTTTGAGTTATGCAAGGGTGAAATAAATACAGAGCAAGTTCGCAAGCTATATTAAAGAAACTCAAGATATGCTTTGCATATGGCTAAAACTTAAAAAATGCTTGAACTTTCAAAGTCAAAACTTCTACCAAAAATGACATCAAGAGTAAAACTTGGAAAACCTAGTAGAAATACTCGGTAGTACTTTAAAATGTGATGCGTGGATTTTTATTCACCAAGATTAAGTTAGCCCCCACCCCCACATCCACAAAATGTGAAAAAAAGGATAGCTTTAAATAATCTTCCCTGCAAGAAAAAGGATATATATATATACATATATATATATATACATATATATATATATATATATATATATATATTTCCCCTATCAAGGCCAGTGTAACTAAAATCTACCTACATTTTTCTTTTTGCTCTGAAACAAAATGAGCAGCCCAGTTTTAGAAATTTGCCAAAAGCCTCCCCATGTTCATCTTCCTAAAAATGTCTTATATTTTAGGTCATTTAGGTTAGCTATATTCATTGGTATATATTTTATTTTTTAATATATCATTTTTTGTTTTTACTTAATTCCATTGTGGCCATCATTAAAATACTTCATGGACAATGGAGTATTTAAAGTACAGATAAAAATAATATCAGCCACAGAAGGTTAAGCAAGAAAAACTCAGGTAAAAACAGAATTAAATTAGTAATCTGTTAAAAATGACCTACCCTCAGGAAGAGGCATGAAATTTATGACTAGGAAAATGTAACAGTGCTGGATCAGTTAAAATGCCCAGGGCAAAATCTCAGGAAGGTGAAATTTACCCATACATGTGAAGCTGTAACTAAAAAGGAAGGAATTTAAACAATTACAATGAATAGATAAAATCCACACAGTTCTAATCAGTTCTTTTAATTGGGTCTGACTAATCTCTTATCAATAATAATGATATGAATAAGATAAAAATTAAAAACAGGAACAACTCTATCTTAAATAGCATAGGTTTATTGTCACAATAATTATGCATTAATATGTAAGGACAACAAATTCTGTTCTCAGATGCTGAATTTAACTGAGCCCATGGTTATATTCTTGTTAGAGTAATGCATAGTTATCTGTGAGGAGACACTGGAGAAAAATTAATCTCAGTGTCTCTTACAAAATGACATCTGTATTGTTTCCCATGTGACCCCTCTGTCTTAGAATGGACGAAATATTACACAGTGAAATGGTTTGTTTATTCTCTTTTATTAACTTTGGTTCTCAATAACTAGCAATACATGAATTAACGGTTGTAGTACATTCCTCTACACTGTTTTTCCATGGAGATTACAATGTGTTAGCTATTCATCTCTGACATCCCTCTTTGGTCAGCCTTGCATCATTTCACTGGTGTGTGTGTGTGTGTGTGTGTGTGTGTGTGTGTGTGTGTGTGTCCAGTTGTTCTTTCTTTCTTTAGGACTGTCTGGTTCTTTTTGTGTTGATAGAGTCTCCGAGAGTTATGGTCTATTTTAGTTCTCTTAATTTTATTGGAAATTCTCCAATAGAACTTCCAAGACTTTTACACATTCATACGACTCCTGAGATTTAAAAGTATCTAAGTAAGGAAAGAAATGCTTAGCTCATGCTTCATAAGACATTACTTCACATTTTAATTTCTATTAATTTCAAAATAGTTGATGTGCTTTAAAGATGAAAGAAATAACACTCAATTGCTGGCAGCAATTGACCCTCGATGCTTGCATCTTTATTGGGTTGAATGGTCATAGGAAAACAATGTTCACTTGTACTACAGAACAAACACCATTAAACACAGAAATAGAGAGAACATGGGAGGGAGAAAGAGAGAGAAAACAGAATCTAGAGAGGAATAGCCTCTGTCTTCCTGATGTCCATTATGTGCCCAGTGGAGGACTAGATGTGTTATATTCTTTATCCTCTAATATACCTGAAGTCTAGGTACAGCTTCCTCAGGAATGAGACAAAGGCTAAGGAAATCATCAAGATGTTTAACTTGTTCAAGGTCATTTAACCCATAGGCAGATACTGGTCTGAGTCCCACATTTAGGTATACAGTCATTTTACCTTATAAATGGATGTGCTTTTGATCACAAAGAAAGCAGTCTGAATAATATTTAAAGAAATAAATGCAACAAACAAACAAACAAACAAAAACCAAGAAGCAGTCATTGTCCTTGGAAGACTGTCCAAGAAAGAACCACTGGACCAGACAATGAATGTTATGCATCTTGGAAAGAAACTCTGATGTGAGGTGAAAATATTCCTGCTGGCTTTTCCAGGGGTTAATGAGCCGTGCCTAAAACCTTCCTACTGTCTGTGCCCTGATATCATCCTCGCCAGATGTCTCCTGGTCTAATGTGGATTCTGATTACCCTGGAGAGGTGCCTGAGTGGGTGGACATGAAAAAACTGGGTCAGCTCACAGCCATGAGAACGAAATTAGTTTGCTGGTCTCTTGTTAACCCGTTTGAGAGTTTGGTTAAGAAAGTTGCTTCCTCTGAGTCAGCTTCTAGAGCCTTGACAGTGTGAGACTTCCTAACCAGCAGAGCTGAGTTCTGGACTCAAGGGCAGCAGGGACTGGATGAGAAACTGTCTTTGAAATCTCTCTTCACTGCAAGTCTGTACTGAGACAACATCTCCCTCACTTTCTCTTTCTCTTTTGTTCTTCCGTAAGACAAAGCAGAAGTCTTAACATAAAGATTGAGGAGAAAGCACTTTAGATCCCACCCCAGATAGTCTTGTAAAAGGTCTCTGCTTCATTCTTACTCTTCTAACATCCATCCTCCATGCAGTCACTGAAATAATGTTTCTAAAATACACATCTACTCATTGCAAGATTCGGTCTGCTCTAAGTGGTGAGGCATCTATGGGGACTTCCTAAGATGCAAATCATCACCATCACCATCACCATCACCACCATCATCACCATTATTATCGCCATCATTATCACCATCACCATCATCACCATAACCATCATCATCTTCTTCTTCAAGGCAATAGCAAAAACTACTGGACAGAACTCTCATCCCCTCAATCCTGTTGAAAAGGGCTCTTATACAAGATTCTGTAGCTTTGGATGCTCTTAGTTTTCTTCTTTTCTCTCTAGACACCCTTTTCCTGCCTCGTGTACATTATCTTTCTTTGGTTCAATATTGGATTTCTTGGCATTAAAGCTCATGATCAATAGAGTACTCATTATAGTTCCCTCTATTTTCAGATGACTTAATGTTTATATTGCTAAGACATCTTCAAATTCCAGACTCAGAAAGCTGAGTGATTAAGCCCTATATTCTCCAAGATATTTCAGACACTATCTCAGTGAATGGGATCAGCATCATTCATGTACTTTGATTAGATAGGAATTATTATTCCTTTGTGTTTTTATTTTTTATTTTTTTGTACTGGGGAGTGAACCCAGAGGCATTCTACCTACAAAATATACCCTGGCCCTATTTATTTATTTACTTAGTTAGTTAGTTATCTATTTATTTATTATTTGAACTAGAATCTTGCTAAATTGCTGAGGGTCTTGCTAAATTGCTGATACTGGGCTTTAAACCTGCAATCTTACTGTCTCAGCCTCCCAAGTACCAGAATTACAGGTGTGCACCACCACACCTTGCTAGGAATTACTATTCTTGATTCTCCCCATTGTGTAATTCATAATACTCAATGTAACCTAACCTCTTTCAACTTTTGCTTCCAGTTCTTTCTCTAATCTCTTCACTTTTCTCCATTTCAACCCGTATTCCTTTTCCTGCAGCGGCTAAACATCAGAACACTGCTGTAGCCCCCTATCTTCCCTCTTGCGCACTCTGCCTGACATAGATTCTTTTTCATATTTAAACCAGAGAGATTTTTATGAGGCAGTTATCTGATTATCCACCTCTGTCTACCATCACCTCTTCTTTTAAGGAAAGTGAAATCAATTCACAGAGACTGAGGTCCACGTGTGCCTTTTGCTTTGCTTCATCTCACTCCGTCACTTTCCCCCAACTCGTCTGGTCTTCTAGCTTCATCTTTCATGCAGAGTTCTTTCTTGACCCCACTCCTGAAGCCAGGTTGTTCTTTCTGCCGATGGAATCTCTCTCTCTCTCTCTCTCTCTCTCTCTCTCTCTCTCTCTCGACTTCACTTCTAACAAAACTTCAGGTTCTACATTGAGTGTTACATTCTTAGGCAACCTTGTCTTAATAAGTCAGATCCCCTTAACATTCTAATTGCAATGCTGCATTTATTACATACTTAATGCTTTTCCCATCTTTTTTAACCCAGGAGATGGTATGCTTTGTCAGGCCCTCAGTGCACCTCTTCTTGTTCATGTTTTGCACCTTCAGATCCTAATTCCAAACCTGGATCCTTAAATAAATCTTCCTTATGAACTTGATGTTTTCAACCCCCTTTAGGATCCTCTAGGTGCATATCTATATTAAGTAATGGAAATGAAGGCAATTTAGTGTTATTGTACCATTTTTTATTGTGGTACTGGGGATGGAACTCAGGGGTGTTATACCTTTGAGCTACACCCCAACTCTATTTTTTTTAAATTTTGAAACAGGGTCTCACTAAGTTTCTGAGGGTCTTTCTAAGTTGCTGAAGCTGGCCTCAAATCTGTTATCCTCCTGTCTCAGCTTCCCGAGTGCTGGTATCATAGGCATGCACCACCACACTTGCATATTGTTGCATCTTGATGGTGACATATTCTGGCATGTGTTAAAAGGGGTAAAGGGTACTCATATCTTATTACTGAGCTTTCTGGCATTTGGTACAACTACTTTTTCTAAATATAAAGTGCATATTGTCCTGACTTAACTCCTAGGATTTTGCTGTGTGAAATAATGTGTGACATAAAAATATTTTGCAATTTCCAAGTGTCACATAGCTCTATGATAGTTGTCATCATCATCATCATCATCATCATCATCATCATCATCATCATCATCATCAAAACCATCTTATCCTACATAATCCTAGTACTGTGGAAATCTTAGGAGTAAAGCCAACAATTCCATCATAGAAATGAATAAGATGATATTCTAAATCCTAAGTGCTAAGTTGACCTAGCAATGACTTTGTCCACTTAGTGCATCCAAGCAATAAAGCAAACTATAAATCAACATAAGAAAATATGAAGTTAACAAAAGGCAAATTAATTTTTTCCTTCCTTGCTTCCTTCCTTCCTTCCTTCCTTCCTTCCTTCCT
The DNA here is from genome assembly GCA_004027655.1 of Graphiurus murinus. Taxonomy (NCBI): domain Eukaryota; kingdom Metazoa; phylum Chordata; class Mammalia; order Rodentia; family Gliridae; genus Graphiurus; species Graphiurus murinus. Next base: position 97,066 of record PVLC010002099.1, on the reverse strand, counting down.
TCTTTTCTTCCTTCCTTCCTTTCTTCTTTCTTTTGTACTAGAAACTGAACCCAGGTATAATCTACCTCTGAGCTGCACGCCAGCCCTAGTTTATCTTTTATTATGAGGCAAGGCATTGCTAAGTTGCTGAGGTCAGCCCTCAAATACAACCAAACATATCAGGTTAATTGCAAGTCAATAAGGCAAGAAAAAAATGTAGAGATAGTTTTCTTTTTCATATAAGGCATGAAAATCGGGCATGACTAAAATTTCTTTTGAACCATGGTGACATAAGGTATCAGAAATGCTTGCTTGAAGCTGCACATGTTGGTACACACCTGTCATCTGAGTGCTTGAGAGGCACTCCACATGTTGGTACATACCTGTCATCCCGTACTTGGGAGGGTGGGATAGGAGGATGGCTGGTTGGAGGCCAGCCTGAGCAACTTAGTGAGACTCTCGGCAACCTAGCAAGACTCTTTTTCAAAATTAAAAATAAAAAGGGCTGGAAGTGTAGAAGAGAGGTAGAGTGCCCCTGGGTTCAATCCCTACCACCACACACACACACACACAAAATGAAAGAGAGAGAGAGAGAGAGAGAGAGAGAGAGAGAGAGAGAGAGAGAGAGAGAGAGAAATGCTTGTTTTAACAGCCAAAGCTTCCCACTCCCAACTGTTTTGTCTATAAGATGCATGACACTGAGATACTTGGAATTATCTTTAATCTACATATTTTATATTTTAGACACAGAGCTGAGCTGAGCTCCTAGTCTCTTGTTTTCTATATGTCATAAGCAGGTTCTTCACATCTCCTCTCCAGTCCTTAATTTATCAGCTCTATTTTTATGACTTTCATTGAACAGATGAGTATTGAGATTTTGGGAGCTTAAGAGGTTTGCCAAAATTTACCCCTCCAAAAAGTAACTGCTGCGCCTTTGCAACATCACATTAACATTTAATTGCTGTTCTTTGAGGTGGGATCTGTGACAGTGTCAGGGTCGGTGGTGTGAGGGAGACAAAGCTCTAATCTATCTCTTTTCCAAAGCAGATCTCTTTCATGCTTTTTCACACATAAGCCAATCTTGCAATCACCATGAACCTTCCTAATGATTTCTGATGTTTTCCAAAGAGTATGTACTCAAACTTTATATATATATATAAATTTTTTAGGTGCTGGAGATGGAACCCAGGGCATTCTTCCTTTGAGATATACCTTCAGCCCTATATTTAATTAATTAATTTATTTACTTATTCATTCATTTATTTTCCTTTGGAAACAGGGTCTTGCTAAGTTGTGGGAGCCTCACCAAGTTGCTGAGGCTGGCTGAAAGCCAGCTATTCTCCTGTCTCAGCCTCTTAAGTACTGGGATTATAGGCATGCGCCATGATCACGCCTGGCCAGGATATGCTTATCTCCTCTTCTGAACTAAGGGCCCAGGTGATGCCAGAACTCTAGGGAGCTGTTGCTTCAGCTTCCTTCTGCCCTGTTTCCTGCTTAATTTTTAATCAACACACCCTGGTATTTTCCTTGTGGTGGGGAACACTGCTATTAATTTGGACAGCATATAACTTCTGTCAGTGGAGAGGTGAACTTTCCATTCCAAGTCCCTGGGAAGGGCTTTGGTTGGCACAGTGAGGTGTGGATAGCCACCCCTGGCCACAGCAACTACAGCTGCTGTGAGGAGAGACTGGTAGTGGTCAGGTGGCTGGTGGAAGGTCAGTTTCCAGAAGATGGAGAACATGCAAAAGGCAACACCATCACCGTCTACAGCAGACCCTGCTGTCTGAGAGCTCGGTATGCTCCTACTTAAAAATAGTCCCTACGTTACTCTCTCGGGTATTAACTACTATCTGAGCCCCTCCATTTGCTTGAAGAATAGATTATTTTGAAATACTATTTTTTTAAAGTGCAGACTGAGCACCCTGGATACCCTTTCTGAGGATCTAAGAGGTTCTTCATTTTCTAATAATGGGACTCTGGAAGCCGTGATTTCTTCAATCAATATGGTATATTAAAACAAGTTGACTCCAGACACAGTTCTGAGAATCCAGTTATCATCCATGAGACTTTTATATTCACAATACCACTTTTTAATAACACTTCGCTCACTAACTTTGTGTTTGGGAAAAAGTAGCTTTATTCATAAAAATATGATGCCCGCGTTATTATGTTATAGGTTTATTATAAAAATTTTAAAGTAAATTATAACTGTTTTTAATTTTCCAATTTTAATTTTTAAGATGATAAGTGTAAAGAATCCACATAAATGGGCTCCTCAGAGTCCTCCATGATTTTTAATATTGAAAATGAATCCTGACTAAAATGTTTGAGCAATTTCATTGTCTTTACTTAATTTGAAGTCAATAGAACCAGTGATTTAAAAAATAAAGATAGATCTAGGTGTGGTGGTGCACACTTGTAATTCCAGTACTTAGGAGACTGAGACAGGAGGATCATAGGTTTAAGACCAGCACCAGCAATTTAGAAAAACTCTTTTCAAAATAAAATAGGGCTGGGAATGTAGCTCAGAGAGTTCCATTCCCAGTAACAGACATTAAAATAAATACATGAATAATAAATTCTACTAGGCAGGTAAATATGATATTTCTCTGGGACCACCTTTGGTCAACTGGTAGAAGATTTCTGGAAGTCTGTTCAGAAAATTCGGAGAAACAATTTCTAAACACAATGAACTGTGTCAGTGATGGAGTCAGGAAAGTGAAGCCACATTTGCTCTCTCAGGATCCAGCCTGGGTGTGATTATTAGCAAATGTAAGAATAGTATTTCCTCAAGACAAAATGCCTTTGGGGCTTAATGGACATCATGAGGTCTTGACACTTGAAATATTTTTTTAAAATTACAGAATACTCATCATATAGCTAAGTGAAGAGCTAAGCTTAAAGCTCTAATAATAAAAATACTGACAGCAGCTAAAACACGTCTTCTTCTTATGCAATAGACACTGTGCTGAGTTCGTATATTATCCTTCTTACCTTCACCAACCCTATCTCATCGGTATAGTTGTTGTCCCTACTTTACACTTGGAAATGAGGCCACAGAGAAGTAAGGGGATTTGCATAGATAGTAAGTCATGAAGATGGGATTTGACAGATATTCTAACTCTGCACTCAAACCCCGGGGATCCATTATGCCTCCTCTGCTTCCTGTGAAGCCTCAGTACCTTAGCAAGAACCATGTTAACTTAGCGAGACCCTGTTTCAAAATAAAAAATAAAAAGGGCTCAGCTGGGAGTGGTGGCACATGCCTATCATCCCAGTACTTAGGGGGCTAAGACAGGAGGATCTCAGGTTCCAGGCCAGCCTCAGCAATTTAGCAAGACCCTCGGCCACTTGGAGAGAGCCTCGGAAGCTTAGCAAGATCCTGCTTCAAAAATAAATATCTCAGTGGTAGAATGACCCTGGGTTCAATCCCCAGAACCACACACAAATAGATAGATAGGTAGGTAGGTAGGTAGATAGATAGATAGATAGATAGATAGATAGATAGACAGATAAATAGATAAAATATTAAGGAAGTGAAGCCTAGGTCTCCCTCCTCCTTATAATTCGACTTAAATTATTCATCCAAATGTAACCAGATGCCTTGGAAGTTTTGAAGCTGAGTCGCAAATCTCTTGCACCTTGCTTCTCTACCTTGCCTTCCTCTCTCTCCTCCGCCCCGTGAATAAGCTTGAGCCAGCTTGCAAAAGGATGAGAGGACACACAGAGCAAACCATCCCAGCTAGGTCACCATTGATCAGCTAGTCCCCTAACAAATAGATGAGCCCAGATGAGAGCCACTGAGCCGGGCCAGATCAGCAGGGCTTCCCGGTTGGGCCCAGGGCAAATCAACCAGGCCCAGAACTGCGAACCTAACAGATGGCTATTGTTTTCAATCATTACACTTTGGCATGGCTTGTTATTCAGTCGAATTGATTAATGTCTCAAGAGGGAATAAAAGTAGGTTGTTATAATATCAAAGAAAATAATGAAAGAAGAATAAACACATCTTTGAACAGGCATTCAAGAAGAAGGATGACTGTAAGGAAGTAATGCACAAGCTAAACGTGCTGGTGCACATCCGCCATCCCAGTACTTGGGAGGATGTGATAGGAGGATCCCAGGTTCAAGGCCAGCCTGGGTAATTTAGTGAGGCCTTCAGCAGTTTAGCAAGGCCATATTTCAAAATTTAAAAATAAGCTAGGCATAGTGGCACACATCTGCAATCCCAGTACTTGGGAGGCTCAAACAGGAGAGTCACAGGTTCAAGGCTAGCCTCAGCAATTTAGTGAGGCCCTTTGCAAGACCCTGTGTCAAAATTAAAAAAAAAAAAAAATAAGCTAGGCATGATGGCACACACCTGTCATCCTAATACTTGGAAGGCTGAGACAGAATGATTTCAGGTTCAAGGCTGGCCTCAGCAAATTAGGGAGATCTTATTTCAAAGTAAAAAGGGCTGGAGAAAAATATAATAGCAACAACAATAATAATAGAATAATAGGGCTTGGAGTGTAGCTCAGAGATCGAATGCCCCTGGGCTCAATTCTCAGTGACGCACATACACACACACACACACACACACACACACACACACACATACACACAATAAATAAATAAATAAATAAATAAATAAATAAATAAATAAGAAAAAAGAAAGAAATGTACCCAAACCGGCAAAGATTACCTTTTACTTTCATGAGAGCTACCTGCCTTCACTCATTCTTTGATATTATTTGATATGTGAGGGGCCTGAGAAAAGCATTGGTCTAAGAGGTCAAAATGCATCATTTTTGGAGAAAGTAATAAAGAATTGAAGGGTAGAAGAAGGAGTGAAAATGGAAAAAATAAAAAAAAGGAAAGGAAATAGATTTAAATATGAAAAAATATGCGTTGACTTTTTCTATATTATTTTCAGCGTTTCTAGGTCTTTCGAGGTTAGCAAGTAGGAAAAAATAAGTTGCTGCCTTGGGAAGAAAAATGGAAAAGAAAGAGTCAGAGAAAATCTGCTGATGTTGGGTGTGCTCCGTTACGAAAGAGCAAGAGCCAGATTTGAGGAGATGGCAAAGGCTAACTGCGACCGTGTCCTGTATATAAATCCCCAGAGTGGAATTTTACTTGGGGACAGCAGCACCAGGGAAGATGCCATCTTGCAACATAATGAACAACCCCAGCATTTTCAGATATGGTTCTCTCTCTCCTTTCACTGGAAACAGATAATGCCCAGAGGGTCCTGACCCTCAGCAAGGCCAATAGCCCCAGCCTAGAATTCATAGATACTTAAGACAAATAGAAGCTGCTTTGCTTTTTTCCCAAGGTTTGTTGCCCATTATGTCATCTGAAACACTCAGGAGGGAGTGTCTCTCTTTTTTTTTTTCTATGTGTGTGTGTGTGTGTGTGTGTGTGTGTGTGTGTGTGTGTGTTACTGGGGATTGAACCCAGGGGCATTCTACCTCCGAGCTATACCCCTAGTCCTACTTTTTATTTTGAAACAGGGTCTGATTAAGTTGTGGAGTGCCTCACTAAGTAGCTGAGGCTGGCCACGAACCCTGATCCTCCAGTCTCAGCCTCCCAAGTACTGGGATTACAAGCTTGCACCACCACACCCGACTAGGGGTGAGTTTCTTGAATATGCACATGCCAGCAAAATCCAATGCTCTTGCCCTGTTTTGTCTTTGATCTGGGCTACGTTGCCATGGATTGTAGCTAGACACAGAATGTCCTCTAAACAGCTCATTGATTAATATTCAGGCTTGGTAGAGATAAGTCATGAGAGTTGTAATCTCAGCAGTTGATTACAACTCCATTGTAATGGCTGCATCTGGGTAGTGGTCAGTGATGGTAGAATGTGGTTGGAGAAGTTGGATCCCTGGGCGTGCGGCCTTGGGAATTATGTATGGTTCTCCTGGGGCTCTCTCTCTGTCTTGCTTCCAGCCTTCATGATGTAAGAGAGAGAAGACGTGCACTCTACCTCTCTCTGCTTCCGGCCTCCATGCCCTGAAATCTGCAGTCCCTGGCCTCACGTGGACTAAACCCGAAACTGCAAGCATAAAAGTAAATCTTCCTTCTTCTAAGTTATATGGTCAGGTCTTTGCATTAAAGTAGTGAGAATGCTGATGAATACAGAAAATGCTGACTAATAAACCACGGCTCTTCTGAATTGAATCATGTATGACCAAGAGGAGCTCACAAACATGCAGTGATATAATTGGGGAAACATCTCATCACAAGTGAAGCCAGAGGACAGGTAAATCTTCTAACTCCCCTCAGTAACTGAGTATAAGCTTGAATACTAAGCTAAATACTTTGGGGTTGGGGGGGGCAGGAATCTCTTCAAGGCTATAGACTTTCTACTTTCCAGTTCCATCCAAATACCCCATGCATTCTTAGATTCTTTTTAGATATATTCATACTACTTTATTTCTCTCATTTCCCACTCCAGTCAACTGTTTTGAAATGGCCCATAGGCATGCAGAGAGAGGAGGTCCACATGACTATGAAAAAAAAAAATTCTGGCACTTGTAAGTGTACTTCTTATATTTGATCAGGAAAGGAAAGCTATCTAAACTCTCAAACTGACAGTAATCTATGGATACATTGAGTAGGTCTAGATTGGGCTAATATTTTTCATACTCTTAAGATGTCTTCTAGGGTGACAACTAATGTTGAAGGTCTCCATAAAGAAGTCCAGTGTGATAGGAAGGAAGTCCACACAGGGACAACATATATGAGCCCAGCTCAGCCAGGGAGCTGAATGCAGCAGCACACCACACTTGGGCCTACTTTTTGAAAACAGGAGTCAGCAACTCAAGGGGGAGAATGTACATGTCAACGTTGGGGGAAAAAATAGAGCCTTCAAAGATTCAAACAATTTTAGACCAAACAGTTTTGGCATGTTTGACATAATCATAAATTCCTATGCGTTTTGTAACAGAATTCTTAATCATTCAAGAGGAAAGTGCCTGAGAGTTCTCTGAGTTTGAATTAAGTTAGAAGTCAGGACAGAACTTTCTGAGACTGTTACAAAACCGTGACGTGGTTTTATGGGAGACAAAGGCTCCCCATTTTGGAGTGCTGTCAGAATCACCTGCAGAGTAAGAACTCACTTATTTATACCTGCGGTTTCCCTCTCTTTTGCCCATAATCTGGGGGGAAAGTTGGGAGGTAAATGGTGGACAAGCTGAGGGGGAAATCATTCATTCCATCTTGCTGTGTGTTTATTTTGCATTTCATCTTTATCTCTCATATTGCATAAAATATTTTTTCTTGTGAAGAAGAATAATTTGCTATGTAAGTAAATACAATAATTATTTATGTAAAAATTGTCTTATTTAATATGAATGGTGTTTTCTTGGCCCCTATCCTCCAACATAATGCCTGTATGCAGAGACAAAAACCACTAATCATTTTACACTATTCTGGCTTATGCAATGTGAGAGGGGTGAGCATTTACAAGATAAGGGCATAAACCACCCCTTAGTCTCATTCCATCTGCTCTAAGTGTTCTCTTGGCCATTGCTCCCAAAGTTTGGGGAGGTATTGGTCACCATGATGGGATACAACTAGCTCTGCATAGTCTGCATCTTAGGGTCCCTTGTTATTGATTCCTGACGAAAATATCTAGCCTTCACTCTCGATCTACTCTATAACTCATCCTCATGTTGGCCTCAAGGTTTCCCTGGGAACAGGACTTCTGGGGTTTTCTCCAGGCTCCAAGTTCTAAACGATTTTTCTCAGTTCATCAGTTTCCTGCCTGAAACTTTGCTTCTGGTCTTATAATCTGAGACCTCCTCTTGCTTGCCAGCAGCTCTTGTCCAGGTCATAGATCTCCCTTTTCCCTTTCCTTCAGTGCCACATTACTCCTATGATTTCTGTATGCGAGATCTCTCCTTAGTAAACTTTCCTTGGACACAGGTGAACACTCACAGAATCTCCTCAATTCAATTCAATTTTATTTAACTCAATGCTATTCGGTTACTCTGGCCACCTGTTTTGTGACTAGCCCTAGTTTTTAGCCCTCTCTGGTCACTGATCAAACAGGATAAAAACACACAATAAAGGTAAAATAACAGGTATCAATAGGAATATTCTGCCTTTCCTCTTCTCTCAACTTGAACTTCACATAACTCCATCTATCTATTTTCACTCCTCCCCCCCTTGAACAAACTATTGGGCTTTTAAGAATCCTTGTCACATAAAAGGCAAGGCTCTGGTTTGAGGTACTACCAGAGAACTAATAATCTCTTTGGAAACAAGGCAAGTGTACTTTTTCCCATGAGAGCCAGTGGCCAACTTGACTTTTTTTCTAAATGTGTCAAAGAGCATGTATGCAGGGCTGTCTGCTTAGAAAATGTACCTGACATCTTGTCTTTGCAAAAATTAAACCATATCAGTGTGCACCAAGTCTCCTGTCAAGTTTCACCTTTTCAACTCCACTCCTCCTCTGTGGGCAGCGGACGTGAGGACAGCATCTGCCCGTGTCCACGCCCATCTGCCCGCACTCTCACACTCATGCTTTTAGAATCCGCCCACAACTTGCACACGGGGTGAACAACCAGGAAACATCTGCCAAATGTCTGCACCAGTGACATCTGATATTGTTGTGCCAGTCACTCCCCCGGAGACGAGATTTACATAGCAACAGACCTTGCAAGCGCCATTACATCTGTCCGTATCCTAGCCTCGGGGCAGCCAGTGCCCATTAAGAAACCCCAGTGGTGCATGGTTTGGTAGGCTGCTCTGAGTCATCACTCTCTCGTTCAGCTGGTGCCTCCCCAGTCTCCCTTCGAGGCTGGTATGCATGGCCACACTTTGTTAAACATTCCGCACTCCCATGGAGGAGGCTGATGGGACAACAGCTGGGGTCCAGGCCCAGATATGGACTCTGGTGGCACTCATTCACCTGTTGTTGGCGAGCTTCTGGCTGCCATCCGGGCAGCCGCTGTTAACCATTAAAGTGCCAGGACCAGATGAAATGCAGCCAAGAAGCAAAGCTCCATCAGAAAGCTATAATCCTACTTAAATATCTTTAGAGCATTGCACATTCAAAACTCTTCCCTGGAGGGCCACTGTTCAGCTTCATCTATTCAAGGGTCTGATAAGGTTTGCAATAAAATGCACCTGACCTTCTTTTTCGGTCAGCATTTCCACTGCTATGACCCCAAGTACCTGATGACTACAATTTAGAGGAAGGCAGATGTATATGCTCACAGTTCCGGAGGTTTCAGTCCATGTTTGTCCAGGTTGCATCCGTGGAACTCAGGGAATGGCAATGGGAAGTAGAGAGAAAGAGCGAGGAGAGGGGGTGAAGGGCATATATCTTCCTCAATGCCACATCCGTAGTGACCTACCTCTTCCAGTCACTCCATACCTGCCTACCTTGCCACCCCATAAATCCATGAGTCCCTCAGAGGACTTATCCACGGATGAGATTAGAATCCTCACCATTCAATTATGTTGTTTCTGAAACACTTGAGGTCTTCCAGGAGACACTCTATATCGAAACCATAACACCTTCTTGGACATGTGTCCTCTAAACACCTTGACCTCACAGATCTCTACCTTCCAGAGGCAGCTCCACAAACAGATACACAAGCTTGAATACACAGGATCAACACGATACTCATTAGGCAAAATTCTGTGCAAATAACATTTACCAAAAATTTCCTAGAGCTGTTTTCCCTTAAAAACTTTCAAAAGCATATATCATATTGGCTAGAGAATGTGTTCTAGAGAGCTCATGACCCAGCAGAATGACCTTCAGCAAATCTAAAAATAGAGACTGTCTTATAAGGTTGTTGCAGATGTTTAATATAACAAAAGAACTGAGAATAGCATGGGGTTCTTTGCACGCATGCAATATGTATTAATTATTGCTAGTTTTGCATGTAAATTATATATTGGGAAGTGCTAAAAAATGATTCTTGCTAGTCACACAGTTCATTTTCTTCCTTTACAGAGTCAATTTTGGATTCTCATTTTAAAGCTTCTGTCAAAATGAGGTCTGTGATCAGTGTTAAGCCAAGAATCTATTTACTTATTTTGTCGGCAAGGTAACCAATGCAGTGACCCTCTGCAAACCCAACTCTAGACACGTCTCTCTCTGACTTCAGCTGAGCTAATGTTGGACAACGAACACCAGGGCTCCAGTCCTGCTGGGTCACCTGGGTTCATCTTTATTTGGCTTGCATGTTTTTGAGCTAATACACTTGGGAAAATGGAGGAGGAGTTGTTTCAGCTCTGAATAGCCAGGAGACGTGAATCTTCCTTGCTGCTCTAAGGAAAGAGAAAAGAGAATTTATTTATTTTTTTCCCGGGGTTGGGGATTGAACCCAGGTCCTCAAGTCAGCCCTCTACAACTGTGCTGTATCCCTAGCCCCAAAATTCTATAAGCTAATTTTTTAAAACATTTTAATTGATAAACAATAATTTTGCCTATTTATGGGGCAGTGTGGCGTGTTTTTTTTTTTATCTACTTATGCATTATGGAAAGATTCAATGAAGCTGATTAATATACTCACCACTTTATTAGCTTGTATCTTTTTTTCTTTCTGTTTGTTTAGTAAGAATGTTAAAATTTTGTTCCTTTAGCATTTTTAAAAATATTGAAAATACATTATGTTTAGCTGTGGCATGAATGCATGGCAAGCAATCACTAGAGCCCAGTGAAATGAGATGTGGTGGAGCTGTTGCTGTTGGGATCTATTGCTCTCACCGGTCCCACCTCTGGAGAAGTGATCCGCAGACACTACAGCATCAGATGGCAGAGTTAAGGGAAGGGGGCTCCTTCATCTCCTCTCCTCAAACCTAATTGAGATTACCTATTGCTTGCTACAAAAAAAGAAAGTTAAGTAAAAACAAAACCCCTATCATGTGCATTAGGGTGTTTGTACCTAACAAAGATGTGTGATTATAATGCACCAATTAATAATAAAAAAAAGCAACAATCCCAAACCTGTGATCAAACCAAATCAAATATTCACAACTTATACTCTGGGCTTAATATTTTCAGTGCCTTGATGTTTTCAGTGTCACGGGAAAGGAGGAGGGTCTTCTGGTGCGGGACCTGGCAAGGTCCAATGGCAGGGCTCCATCTCCTATTCTTCTTCTGATATCTGCTGGATTAAGCCAGATTTGGGCACAGGACAGCAGGAGTGATATATATGGAAGGGCCAGGGCCAGGGCAAGGCATGTGAGGTCTTTCATTGTCTGCAAAATTTAAGAGGGTAGAGGATGCAAAACAAAAACAAAAAACAGAAGCCTTGGTAATTAAGGAAAGTTGAATGCAATATTGCTAAAAGAAAAAGTAAAGAATGAGAAAAAGAAGCCCTATGATGAACCAAATAGCAAAATTTTAAATAAAGGCAAGATCAGCATTACTGAATTTTCCTTTTGCCTGAGGCTCTGATCTGACTAGGTACAACACTGAGGGATGGAATAGGAATGTAGGTGTTGCAGTGAAAAATTAGGTCAACGGGATAATTAATAGACAATTTCCATCAGACTACCTAACGTTTTTCAAGCTTAGCAAATTTTAAGGAGCTGCAGCTAACAGTAAAACCAGTTACTGAGCAAAATTTACAATGGAACATCTTCCTAATTGTCTTAAAGTAAGATAAACATTGAAGATTTCCCTAAGCAAAGGCAGGGACTGGGGTGGAGGGAAAGAAAATTTATTAGATACCTGCTGTTAATTTTCTGTGTGATCCTTTAAACTTCACGATGACACTCAAATTAGGTACTTTTATTAGTTATCTTTTTAAGAAGTGTTCTGGGGATTGAACCCAGGGTCTTCTACCTCTGAGGGACACCTCCATCCCTTTTCATTAATTTTGTCTTTTTGTTTTCAAGCAGGGTCTCCCTAGGTTGCTGAGAATCTTGCTAAGTTGCTTAGGTTTGCTTTGAACCTGAGATCCTTCTGTCTCAGCCTCCAAAGTATGGGGATTGCAGGCATGCATGTTCTACCGTGCCTAATTGTATTTTTATTACTATTTGATTACCTTGGGGACCAAGTACAGAAGGTGGTGTCCAAACTAAAAACTTACCAGGGGTCATACTAGAATTCAAGATAGAGCTAGTTGGCTCCAAAACCCTTTCTTCAGTGTGCCTTGGCTTTTTTAAAAATTTGTAATGTAGTAACAACAGAATTTCCTACCATGTCTTATTAATGTATAAAGTTAGTAAATGCATGCTGAAAACTACAAAATATTACAACACAAAGTTTATTTTTCTTTAGCTTTTTCACTACCTATTTGTTGAGTATCAAGAAATCAATTATTTTTTTTTTACCTGAAATATTGCAGAGGAAAAAAAAAGAAATAACCTCTCATTTAGACTTGATATTTCATAGATTTACAGATTCTGAATGCTTGAATTGGGTGTTTTCATTTCTGATATTTCATGCTGGAAACAGCTAGCTTACTTCTGGTATCCATTGTCTATAATTGCTTATAAAGGCAAATAACACATTCACTAGGCAATTGTCCATTTTTAATTCTCTTTTGCCATTAGAGATTTGGTCCATAGGTACAAATAAAGCATCATAACATAGCACGCTATCTCAACCATTCCTTACTCCTCTTTTTTTCCTTTTTATTCTTCAATTCAGTTCACTGATATAACAATATTTCCGCAAGTAGGGTGACCATCAACATTCCCCAGGTGTATCTCTTGAATGACTCTAGACTTCATAACAACTGAAAATATAATTCAAATTTCACATGACGAGCTCTGGATTTCCTGAGTTGGTAGCAAGCTCATGCACTTGTCAGGATTTTGAGAAATACTGCTTCTGCTGAATAAGTTGATTATGTGTAATGGCGTATGCCAGCATCTTTGAAGTGTAGTCTTCTACACTGCATATCTCTGGAAGGTAATTTATGGTTTCTTGCACTAAAAACTTAAAATTCCATGATAAAAGCTTCAGTACAAGATATTGTCTAGCCTTACCAATGATTTCTAGCTGGTGGTAATAGCTGTTATACTGGTGATGTGCATAATTGTGTATACTAGAATTGTAGATGTGGATTCAGGTGGGAGACTGGGAAATGAAGATATACTTGAGCAAGCAAAGCAAAATCAGAGCATTCAGAGAGGTTCTTATGAATACAGTATCCCCTTAGCCAAAACTCTCTTGGATAAAGAGCAGAGTCTATATGAAGGTCTGGGCCCTTCTGGTCTTTTTTGGAAATGAATCTTAACAGAAGAAAGTATAGCAACCTTGTAAATCATGGGTATCAACATTAGATTATAAATGTTCAATAAAAATTCTTGCCTCTTCACTTTCAAAAATGCTATTGAAAATTTCAGCAATCATTTTTACATTTCTGAAGCTTTCTGTCTTCACACAAAAAGGCAGTTATGATACTTCACTAACACCATTGTTGAGAGAACTAAATCAATTCATATGTATGTAATGGGATAATATTAATAAGAAAATGTTCAGAGATGTTGCCCTTTCTGGTCTCCAGAAGGATTCCTGCAGTTGCTAGACTGGCTCTCCAATCTCAAATCTCTTTATAGAATTCAATTCATTTCTAAATACACCTTTTGTGATGCAGAATAAGCTCATCAGCATTGGACATAAGATTCAGGAGGAAGATGAGAAGGTCTTTGCAAAGAAAAGTCAGGCTGCTAGTGTTTGGTGCTTGATATGAAAGCAGCAGAAAAGAGCAGGTAGGGTAAAGGGTTGATGAAAACAATTCTTGGGTTTTCATTACTTTAGTCCCTTTCCTCCAAACACCAGAGCTGGTGGATTGCAATTATGGAAAATATTTCCTCATAATACTTTCATTTCCTACAACAATTTCATGTTGATCTTCCTGAGTGGCAGAGTTACTGGAGAGAGGAACAGACAGAGGAGCATTCAAGGTCACTGCATGGTATCTTGGGCTCATTTCTTGCTGTCAGTTGGGATGCAGACTAAGGTTAGACCTTTAACCTATACATTATATGTTAGCATAGATCTGGTACCCCAGGCAAAAGTGACTAGACACCTGTAGTTTATGAATATTTTATTAAAAAAAGAAAATGTCAAACACGTCACTATATGCAGGGTGTAGTGGCACATGCCTGAAATCCTAGTACTTGGGAGGCTGAGACAGGTAGATAGCAGGTTTGAGGACAGCTTCAGCTAGTAGTGAAATTCTTATCAACCTGGTGAGACCCTGTTTCAGAATAAAAATAAAATAAAATAAAAATAAAATGGGGATGTAGGTTGGAGGTAGAATGCCCCTGGGTTTAATCCCTAGTAACACACACACAGAGACACATGCACACACACAACCCACCACTATTATAAATGAGCACAATAAATATAGTAAGAAAGAGAAGGTATTGACAATATGAAATCAAGAAGAGACGCCTTAAGTTGTAAATGAATAGAGATATTTTGGTATCAAGTACTCAGTAGATAACCATTCCATAGATGGTATGCATACCAAAAAGGATGCAGCTGAAGCATTTATTAATAAGGTAAAGATGTGATGAGAAAATTTTCTTAGAACATAGCAGAACATAATAGGCTATGGAAGGAACACTTGGGAGAATTGAAAAAAAAAAAAACATGATGGAACTAACACCTTTTATATCACCTGAGTGCAGGTCAAAAGAAGTCTTGCAGCATTTGTTTTGATCTCTTGAATGTTTCCTCTCCAAAGTCAGCTACTACCTGAGAGACACATAAGCCCTCTTTAATCGTCCTGGTCAAAAGTCCCAGTTGAGTCCAACTTTGCTCAGTGGTCTCCTCCAGGCACCAGACTCAGGAAGGCAGAGGCATATTGAAAGCGTATCCCTCAGCTACAGATCGTCCAGCTACCCACTGTTAAGAGAGCCAACCCACCAAGTCACCCAGTTATGGTGGAAAGCATTAGGGAGTGCAGAAGGGCCATTTTCATTGTGCTTCTTTTGAATGCTTGACCTACAAAATCTATGAGCATAAAATGTAATTTCTTATTTGTCATTACATTTTAGAGATTTTGTTCTTGTTGTTGTAACAAAGAAAGAGATAATGAGAACATTTGGTTGTTTTCCTTATCAAAAGGCACTTTTAAATAGACCTAGAGAAAGTTAAGGAGGCCTGCATTATCTCATTTACACATTCATTCATTCCTCTCCAAACATTTATTAATCATTTATCGTTGGTCAAATACTTCCCAAAGTGCGAAGGATAAAATAGTATGCAAGATAGACATGATCAGTGAACTCATAAGAATTACAGCGTTATTTAGAATTCTTGGAGGAACAGAACTTGTGTTCAAGCTGAAGATATGCCCAAACACACACGAACATACACACACACACACACACACACACACACACACACACACACATGCATACATAGCTTACAGGATTACATGCCATATAGACATAGCAAATTAACTGAAATCATGAATAAAAGAATGAAAATATATGGATACTGAAATGCCACTCAACTTGCTTAGATATCCTATTTTTTTTTTTTTTTTTTGTAATCATATATCTTTGTGAGGTACAAGCTGGTAGAGGCATACACGCACACAGGTCTCAGCTAACCCTTCCCCATTTCCTACCTCATTCCTCCCCCCTTCCTCCTCCCCTTTCTCATGTTCTGTTTAGTGACTGACTTTGATATGTTTGTGAAAGTCCATCATGTGAATTAGGGTGTCTCCCTCCCCCCATCACCTTCAGTTAAGTCACCTTTTTTGCTCATCTAAGGTTTCTCCTTCTTCCTCTAGAGTCCCGCTTATGACTCACTTTCTCCCTAGCTTCTGCATATTAGGGAGAGCATCCAATTTTTTACTTTTTGTGACTGACTAATCTCACTTAATATAAAGCTTTCCGGTTCCCTCCGTTTTCCTGCAAATGGCATGATTTTGCTCTTCTTTATGGCTGAGTAAAATTCCATTGTGTACATATCCCATAGTTTTGTAATCCATTCATCTGTTGATGGACATCTTGGCTGGTTCCATAGTTTGGCAATTGTGAATTGTGCAGCTATAAACATAGATACACATGCATTAGTCTGGGAGTTTTGTTTCCATTCTTTAGGGTAGATATCCAAATGTGGTGTTGCTGGATCATATGGTAGGTTCATTCCTATTCGTCTGAGGATCCTTCATACTGTTTTACAAAGAGGTTGCACTAATTTACAGCCCCACCAACAATATATTAGAGTTCCAACTTCTCCACATTATTTGGGTGTTTTTATAATCTTAATTTTGCTTTATAAAGAAACAGGTCATACGCATCCCCTTCTACTAAAGTTTCTGTGTGCACACACATGTATTGCCTACAATACCTGTATTAGCTACAAGATGTTAATTTTTTCCTTAAATAACAATAAAGCCTTTGATCAGGAGTAAATCGTATCAATAATCCTCCTAATGGAGTTTTTATTTTTTTTTTAAATCACAATAGCATGCTCCAGATCAGCCATGAAGAACTCTGGAAGCAAATTCTTTAAGACTACTGAGATTCGAAACATTCTGGAGCTGACATTAACCTTTGAGCTCGCTGAGCCCAGTCCCCTCATCTTACAGCTGGAGCAACTGAACTCCAGCAGGCAGAGGAACCAGATGTCATGCTCTCAGCAGTGAGGCAGAGCAAGCTAAACTCTATGAGGTCGGCTGAGGTCCTGTGTAACCCAGAGGAATCCTGGCATGCATTTCAAATCCTCTCCTAAATTCTGGCACTAGTTCCGGTATCCATATGTCTGTGAATACATAGAAGCTGAGGCAGAGAAACTCATGAGACTTGCCAAGGCCCTAGAATCCTGAAAACAGTTGCTATATCCTGTTGCCATGACAACCCACTCAGGAAAGAACCTAGGTGCCAGACTTAGATTGTTTTCTTTTTTTTTTTTTTTTTCTTTTTGGGTCCCAGAGGACTACCAGGGTGAGTTGATAACTCTTTTATTGCTACCTGGAGAGAAGCCTCTTCTGCCCCGTGTAGCTTACAATGACAGATCAACACTCAAGGGATGGTAAGAGATGCAACTGTGGCTCGTTTTATTTCCTTTAGAGACAAAGGTCTCCAAAGATTATGGTGCCTTGAAAAATAAGGGGCGTGTACAAGCTAACATATCTATGAAAACTCGTGATTTCTTTAGCCCTGACTGCCTCCACATTTATAAGACTCCCTTTATTCCCCCCGCACCCCTCCACCTACTTGTTTTCCACCAGAGCATCTGCTCCTTCCTGCAGAGGAAATGTTCGTACCATTCAAATGGTTGGACTATGAGTCACAGATTAAACATGAGGGGCTTTTCTGAATGATGTTGAGCAAGGCCTTAATTAAAAGGGAGGAAGAAGTTCTGGTGAGTGGGAGCCGGGTTGGGGTGCTCAGAGCTGTGCCAAGTGCCAGCCTCTTCCCTGGGTACCACTGTCCTTCTGGTGCAATCATTATCCCAATTTAGGATGCACAAGAGGCAGGAGAGCCACCTGACAATTCTCAGACCTGCATTGTGATGTATTTGGGACTTGTGCACCTGGAGGCTGGAATGGGATGGCTGCCACCAGCATTTACATTGTGCTTCCTATGTGCCAGGCACCAGTCTGGGCACTTTTATCCAGTGACTCCATGAGGTAGGTAGTAGAGAGTAGAGGTGACTTTCCCATGGACTCAGCTAAATCAGAGACAGTGCTAGCAACCAAATTCAGGAAGATTACACTCTTGCCCACCATACCACACCAACTTTGTCAACATATTAGTATCCAGCCAACAGGCACAAGGTGGACACCCAGCATCCTCGTTGTCACATGCTCAACAGGTTCCTTCTTTCATATTCTTCTGATCTACTCCAAAACACCTTTGACCACTAACCTCTTCCTCTCCGTATTCTGTGCTGCTGCCTTAGGAAAGGCACAACCTTTTTCTTGGCTGGAAATTCTAATGCTCACATATTGTATACCCTTGCTTCCCACATGGCAGCCAAAGGGATTCTTCTAAAATAGATCTCGGGTATTTTTTCTTTCCCATTTTAATTATCTGCAATACGTCCCTCCACCACCCTCTTGATTTCTGATCTGTAGCAGCCTGTCTCTGTCTCATGCACACCTCTGCCACAATTAGGTTTTGCTTCACTGCAATTCTCTGATTGTGGTAGTTTAACTAGGGTCTTACCCAAGGCAGAGTTTATGCCTTTTAGCATTGCTTCTCTACTTTCTAAAACACATCCTCGTGCATGGTAAATGTAGACTATGACAAAGAAAGTTGAATTAATGATCTTTGAACTAAGATGGTGAGTGAGGCCTGTGTCTCCACGTTTGGAAGCAGCCATGGCACATACTCGAGTGCATTTTAAGCCTACGTGTGCAGTTTCCATGACAAAGCATATGTTCATCTCACAGAACAATGATAGGACAGGAATCTGACAGACACGATTATACTGCTCAGGAGACAAGATTTTTTTCAATCACAAAACAAATGCCTTTTACTTCCCATCCAAAACTCATTGTCAGAAGCATGTTTTGTTTCTTTTTTCCTCAAAAATTAATACCTGCCTTCTCTCTAAGGACCAAAAACCATGTTAATTCTACTGGGTGAACACTATTGTAATTGCTTCTAATGCACATGATTCATTAATGTCATGTGTCATAATACACCTCATTAGAGAACATGATTTCATAGTCTCAGTTATAGTCAGTCATATTTGCTGAACATGCAAATGTTAGGTATTGGTTAATTTAGTGAGGAATGCACAGGAAACATTCTCGGTGTCCTTAGACTTTCCTCATTTCCATAGATGGCACCTTCTTCTATCCTGCCATCTAATTTGTCACCTTGGATCTTTCTTCCTCTCCCTCAACTACTACATGCAAAAGCGTTCAATAGCTTTATAGGTATGAGATCCTTCGTATTGAATCCTTATCGTTTTATACCACCTTCATAGTGTTCTATCAACAAAGTAAAACTTGCCATGCCATTTATTCATTTAAAATCTCCTGAACACTCCTCACCATCAAAGGTCTTCAGCCTGGTATTCAAGGTCTATTATTTGGATAACAAATACAGAGTATTTCTTGGGTGTCTTTATTTGTATAAACTCATTGTCCTCATAATTCCCCCATGTTGTATTATTTCATCAATGGCTTTACTCTCAACCTTCAGACCATTCCATCCAACCTTACATTTTGGACATAAGTGATATGGCTTGCAGTTTATGAGATTTTCTGTGAAGAATGCAACTGCCGGAAATGGGTCAGGATTTGCCTTGGAAAGGTCTAAGGGTCATGGAAAGCCACGATTAAACTGCAGGACTCTCTGAAAGCAGCCCGTCCCTCCAAGGTGACCATTCCTGTGTCTCTTGCCTAGACTACTCCCAAATATCCCACTTGTCTAACATTGTCTCAAGGATCTTCTGCACATCCTCAGTGGTTTTATTGCTAACTGTCATCTCAAAGACTCCCTACAATTGTTCTGTGGTTTGCCCCCTAGCTCTCTCTGCACATTTACTAGTTAAACACTGCTCTCCAGACTCTGCACATATGCAGCAGTGTCCAAACCTCAACCTCTCCCCTTTTAAAATGAATAAAAGTTGTGGACCAGTGTCCAGTGAGGACTTCACCCAACAGTGAGCCCCCCTGGCCTGCCCCTCTCAATCTGCTCTGTGTTTGCATCATTCTTTTCCTCTCAGGTGCATTGTAGGACAGGAACCGATAATTTTCTTCATATTCTTTCCTTTTCTTGGTATGGCTTCCATTAATCTTCTCATTCCATCTTTTTAACTGGTTATTCATTATTGAAAACTCATTGCAAGTGTTTTATTTGCTCTGGGGTGGGGCAGAGACCATTATCCCCTCTTTCCCAAAGCCATGTTGAATTGTCATTGTATTTTTATGGGCACATAATTAAAGTCCCAAAGGATGGGGGCTATGTTTTACTCTCTCTATTTGCATCCTATCCACTTCTAGAAGATGTTCAATAAATAGCTCTTGACTCAAATGGATGCGTCCCTGAATATTCATGAAAACCAGAATCGCATTGCCACATGACTGACCATTAGTGTGGGTGACCATCATTACCACACAGCAAATGTTGACTTTTTCTGATGGTTTCTTTCTCAGTCCAAGTAATGGGTGTATAGAGATATTGGGGATGTAGTCTCAATGTGCTTTACATGTCAGAATACTTTTTTGGGGGGAGAGGGTACTGGGGATTGAACCCAGGGGCATTCTACCTCCAAGCTACATCCCCAATCCTAGTTTTTATTTTTATTTTTAAATTTTGAAACAGGGTCTCACTAAGTTGCAGAGGGCTTCATTAAGTAGCTGAGACTGGCTGCAAACCCAGATCCTCTTATCTCAGTCTCCCATGTACTGGGGTTACAAGCATGTGCCACCATGCCTGGCATCAGAAATACTTTATAGTAATAGAAAGAATACAAATTCAGAAAACAATGGGCAATGCATTTAATACATTCTTTTGCACATAGAGCTTCAGGTAGAAAAGGGAAGAAGGTACCAGAATTAGAGAGAGAGAGAGAGAGAGAGAGAGAGAGAGAGAGAGAGAAAGAGAGAGAATTGAGCTCTTTGTTGAAATATTGCAAGGGAACAAAAATAGATAAGAGTGAAGAGAGTGGAATCATTTTGACAACAGACATCTTGGTGAAAGAGTTTCATGTTTCTAGCAGAGTTATAATGGGAAGATATAGAGATACTTTAGAGATGGCAAGGAAAGAGAATGAGAAACCATTATTTTGAGTGAAGGAATGAGAAATCAGGAAAAACCTGCAGGAAATTGGGCATGATCCGAGCACAGGTGATAGCTGAAATCATGAGCAGTGAGCTATCTTGAGGACAAAACCTTAAAAAAGAAACTGAAGGGTCCTGAACAATGCACAGTGAGCCAGTAGTTGGGCATGGTGGCACACACCGGTAATCCCAGTACCTGGGAGGCTGAGACAGGAGGATCTCAGGTTCAAGGACAGTCTCAGCTACTTAGCAAGGCCCTCCTCAACTTAGGGAGACCCTACTTCAAACTAAATAATACAATAGGGCTGGGGAGTCTTTTTCAGAGGTAGAATGTCCTTGGGCTCAATCCCCAGCACAAAAAGAAGGGGAAAAAAGGGGAGCCAGCAAAGGGACAGCGTTTTTATTTGTTGATTAAAAGCTCCAGGGACAAGTCAGCTCTTTACTGAGTTCGAGACTAAGGAGAAGTCGCCATGAATGCCCGGCTTTCATCACATTTGTTTCATCTGTCACTTTATTTACTTTCTCTTGGGAATTCAAATGGAGAGAGATCTGAGTGAATTTGAAATTTGTTATTTTACAACGTTAAGTCCAAAGCGTCTAAATAGCTCTGAAAAATCATCAGATCTGTTAGAGATTTATTTAGCACACATGCAAAGATGAAAGATGCCTGATTTTTTTTTTAATTTGAAGTCTCCTTTCTCCTTTAAACACTGTCACCTTTATTTGACCTTCAAATCATTATCCCCTTTAAATAGAAGTATGTTATGATTGCTACTAATATGGGCTGGGCAATTTCTATATGGTATGACACAATGTCGAATATTTTATATATATGATGCCAACTAATCTCCAAACATGATAAACACGGACTGATTTAATCAGTAGCAGCTATTTATTAAGTGCCTGTTAGGTTCTGAAGATAGATAGTGGCAGATAGATATCAATACTTGACCCCAGGGAGCTTACATTCTTGTGGGAGGAAACAGACCATCAAAAAATATCATAATATAATAATATAAATTATTATAATATAGAGTGTGTTCATGTATTGACAAAGTTCACGAAGTAGTGTTTAAGTGGGATAATCAAAGAAGACTTTGCTGACATGAGTTTATTAATGGCATGGGCCATAAAGAGGTCCATGGGAACTAGCTCAGAGCAGAGCGGATCTTGAGGACCAAAGCTCTTATAGCCCAGAGTACAGGCAGCCAGGAGGCTGACATGTCTGTAGTGTGACTTGCTCCCTGGAGAGGAGGGAGAGTAGTAAGAGATGGGGTTGAAGAGAAAGGGGGGGGGGGGGTCAAAGGATCCCAGAAAGACATGGAGACCCTTAAAAACCAATTGTCACTTTACTCGGAGTGACACAGGTTTTGACAAGTTCTAAGCGGCCATCTGACCTAACTTGAGTGATACTTTAGCAGGATCAGTTGCAGGAAACAAGGGCAGAAGGAACAGGAGGGAGTTGCTGGTGACTTAAACCAGAGGAGAAGCAGTGTAAATTGGAAGATGTGGCATTTTTCTGGAATAAAGTTTCGGTCGTGATGTGAATATGAAATTGCTTGTCAATCTGTGTGCAATGTTGCAGTTAGCATGCTTATCAATGTCCTATGCCAAGGTGCCACTGGGTATCAGGATCTTCAATCCTTGCAAGTAGACCATTGTTCACTAAATTATCTATAGCAGATAGAGCCAGGCATGGTGGCACATGCCTGTGATCCCACTACTTGGGAGGCTGAGACAGGAAGATTGAAGATTGCAAGCCAACCTCAGAAACTTAGTGCGACCTTGTTTCAAAATAAAAAAAGAAAATAGGGATGGAGGTATAGCTTGGAGGTAGAATGCCCCTTAGTTCAGTCCCCAGTACCCTCCCCCTAGAAAAAAAGCCAGTTAAAAGTTGTTACCACATGTACTCACTTGGCATCAAAATAATAATAAATACTAAATACAGGCACTGAAGTAAGGGCTGCTAATAAACTGGTCATCCAGCTGATCTAGCATGTAGCATGTATGTGTGTGTGCGTGTGTGTGTGTGTGTGTGTGTGTGTGTGTGTGTGTGTGTGTGTGTGTCTTAAATGTGTGTGAAATTCCACAGAAAATACAAACATTGAAGAAAAAGAAGAAGGAGGAGGAGGATGAGGAGGAGGAGGGAAGGAAGGAAGGAAGGAAGGAAGGAAGGAAGGAAGGAAGGAAGGAAGGAAGGAAGGAGCCTTTATGGTTCCCAAGCACCTGTCCTGACTGTAGGTCCACTCTCTAATTATTCTTCTACATTTTCTTTATCTAGGATCTTGAGGTTATTTACATCTAGTACACCCGTGGGGTAGAAATGTAGAAATGTTAGCACATGGTATGTTACTGTACATCTCTTCCCTTCTCTGCATTCACCAGCATCCCACAGAAGTTTAAAATTTTTCCACAGTTATATCATGGAAATCAGCAGACAGGACAAATCAAGGCATTGCTCTTCATGTTTTTTTTTTTTTTTTTTTTTTTTTTTTAACAATTCATTTTCCAACAAAGCTGTCTAATAAATGGAGAGCTGGTGGTCAACTTGTTTTCCAGCACACTGTGCATCTTGGGCCTTTGTTTGTGGCAGGTCTTCAAATATTCCAGCAGCCACAGTAGAGCAGTGGTGAAAAGCACTTAGTGAAAAGTTCTGGATAATTACCCAACAAAGGTACATCTACATGGAAGAAGCTAATCATTTAATCCACCACTGTTGGAGAAACATATAGCAGTCATCTAAATAGAAAAATGAGTGTTTATGCATGAAGGAAGGTGTGAGCATACACAACTTTAATTCTTCTCCAAAGGAGCAAAGGTATATCTACAAGGAGGGCTGAAGAATTGAAGCTAATAATTTAATCCACTACCACTGGGGAAATGTACAGTGGATATATCAATAGAACAATCAGTGTTTGTATGCAAGGGAATGAATGCGCATACCCAACTTTAATTTTTCTCAAAAGCACCCATTTCTTCTTCATGAGCCCCAACATTTCTCTGAGGAAAACAATTATTTAACAGTGAGGGTTTGAACTACAAAATAGATTGTCATCTATTTGTGTTTATAAAAGGTTCATTCGTTATGATGATATATCAACTCAAATAGGCTTAGCAAGGATTGCTTGTTCCTGATACTAAACTCCACAAAGTGTAATATGTAGTAAAAAAAAAACATATTCCATTCAAAATCTATCAAATTCTAACCACAAGGTGATTCTTTCAAGAAACTGCAAGCTTGACATGGCCTATATGCCCAAACCTCAGAGTGTGACTCTAAGGATGTTAGTAGTCTTAGTTTTCTTACATGTGCATTTGTCTGTTAATTGGAAATAGCATTCCCAGCTGCACTGGAAATGTTTTTGAACAAAAGGAGGAGGACATCTTAAAGACTGCAGCGGAAGTCAAGGCAAACCATAATTTACATTTCAGAATATCAATGCCCCAGGGAAGCCTTCTTCCCCTGCTGCCTGGAACTTTGATTGGCACTTCAATAGAACTCTACCAAATTGAAGGTTGGTCCCAGGAAACCCATCCTCATGGTTACCAATGGCTGTAATTCTGGGCATCTGATTTGAGAAAATAATGTGTATGAGAACAAGACATTTAAAAAGTCAAGACAGCTCTGAAAGCCAATGAGAGTCAGAAAAACGACCCAAGGAGATCGAGGACATGGATAATAAGGATTTGTGGACACTCCATTCCACAGAATAGATGTGCTTTTAGTCAAGCTAATCACTCCTTGATGATTGCCAAAAAGTAATTATAGATGCATTTACATGCACATATATATATGTAGCTTACATATTTCTAACACCTACCCTCTCAAACTCATCCCCTCTAGAGAGGACTGTCTTTTTTTTTTTAGATTCAAAGCACTATAAAACATGAGACTATAGTGTACCAATAAAAGCATTTTTAGAAAAGTCTGGGCATAATGGTGCATGCATACCTGTAATCCCAGTACTTGGGAGGCTAAGGCAGGAGGATCCCAAGCTCAAGGCCAGCCTCAGCAATTTAGCACAACCTGTTTCAAAATAAAATAAGTAAATAAATAGGAATGGGAGTGTAATTCACAGGTAGATAGGTCCTGGGTTTAATCTCCACTATAAAAAAAGGAGCAATATAAAATTGGACTTTTGGATATACTATTCCTAGAAATTCTTGGATATAAAATTATATTGGTGAAATTTGTTCTTACAAGTAGTTAGATTACTGTGATATTTCTTGCTCCTTCATTTTCTTCTTTATTAAGTACTGGCAGCTTTAAATAATTCAATTTGGTTCTATGGCATGTTATTGACTTGAAAGTTGCCGATATCTTGTTTCTCTGCCTGTTAGCTATAAAAGGAATCTTTTAAGGAATCAGAGGAGGATGTGCCTACCCTTTTGAAAGTAGGATAATCTTGTTAGAAATATATATGTGTGTGTGTGTGTGTGTGTGTGTGTGTGTGTGTGTGTGTGCGCGCACTGACCTGGTGCTGAGACTTAATTTCCACCCAATAGAAACAGAAAAAAAAATGGGCTCATGATTTTTCTTTTCTTCCTAGTTAGCTATCTTGATTAGCCTATAGCTTAATACCTCTAGAGCCTCAAACTTAAAACAAGCTATGCTCACATCAGCCTGCTATCTTGACCCACTCAAATGAATTGCTAATATCAGCCAACATTCCAAGCCTTACACTTGCTTCTTTTAGGTTTTACCTTTTGACTTTTTCCGTAAAGTCACATAAGTGCTATCGATTTGGAGGAGATGGCTAGTGTCCGCTGACCACCCTTTCCTATATCAGCATCGGGCTACCTGCAGCTAACTCTGAGTGTAACTTGATGGAGTTAGGAAACCAACAGAATGTACACACACACACACACACACACACACACACACACACACACACACACACACACTACTGTCTTGGTGTGTCAGAGTCCTAGGAAACATCATCTGTATCTGTGAGAATAAAAGCCTGGGGTCTTTGGGACACAGGAGGTAACTAAAAGGGCCTTCAAATTGCAGGCTTGGGGAGTTCCTCAAAATGCCTTGTCCACAGATGTGTTCCTAATGCATCTTTCAGAAGCTCAGCTGTGCACTGTAATGTTTTTTTTAAAAGGTTATACTCCCCCATTAAAAAATGTACCCAGTTTTCTCTAAGCAACTATATCTGAAAACAAAACAAAATAGGTCTTTGAAGTGGGGGGAAAAAATCAAACACTTAAGATAGAAAAGGGAAGATTTCAAATTTGGAAATTTAATATCAACTTTAAGACTGTGTTTTTAAGGACCAGGAGTGCCCGGTAGGTTCTGATGGCAGTTTGGTGGCTCCTGGATCTGGACTCTGAAAACAGGCAGCTTGCAGGTGCGACCTCATCAGTAGGCTGATCCCAGAACACTGACAAATGCCTCCAATGGCTGTGAAGTCTAACACTTCAAGCCCTGGTTCTCAAAGTACAGACTCCGGACATCAGCATTACCGGAGTCCTTAAACAAGTTCATCCTGGGCCCTGCCCAAGCACACCGAATCAGAATCTCCAGGGCTGGGTCCCCTCCATCGGTTTTAGTGAACCTCCCTCACAGGATTCTCATACACATTAGAGTTTGTTGGAAAATATCTCCAGGAGGAAGAGGACCACAGGTCAGACCCATCCTTACGCTCACCTTAGATCATCCCCATTCCTCCTGCGTATAATTTTCCTCGGTGATTAAACAATGCTCACAGACTAGCAGAAAAGTCCTCAGAACTAGGAGAAAGGGAAAGTCTTGCCCTCCTGGCCTGTCCCAGCCTGGGCCTTTGATCTTAGTACAAGCCAGAGATCCAGGATGTTAGAGAATCTGCCTGGTCACCTCCCTCCAAGTGTCCTACCTGGTTCTGTTTCAGTCTCACTTGGTGACCAGCCTGGCTTCCCTTGCTGTCCTGACTTGCCCATCTTTCTTATCTCTTGGCTTATTCTCCAGCGGGCTTCTTCCTTCATTTTATCTTCTCTCTGTCTCTTTGAATGAAAACATGCCTTGGATCAGCAGGATATCTAAGGGAACATTTCACTGGAAGGAAATTCATACTCTACAATCTTCTGCCCATCTACTTTTATTTAAATTAGGATATAAGCAGAACAGTGGCACACACTTGTAACCCAGTACTGGGGAGGCTGAGATAGGAGGATAACAGGTTCAAGGTCAGCACTTTGTAATTTAGTGAGATCCTCAGCAACTTAGGGAGACCCTGTTTCAAAATTAAAATGGTTAAGGGTGTAGCGTAGAAGTAGAATGACCCTGAGTTCAATCCCCAGTACCACAAAAAAGTAAAATAAAAATAAAATGCTTGGTGGTGTAGCTTGGAGGTAGTAAAATGACCCTGAGTTCAATCCCCAGTACACACACACACACACACACACACACACACACACGAATACATCCTCTGATGTAACTAATAAAATTGTCATTTCAAGAATGTGAAAACTGAGGCTGAGAAAAGCTTAAAAAAAAAAAAAACCCAAGGTAAGGCTATTCACAAATATTCAATCTGAGAACCATCCATTTTTACCTGCCTGCAAATCTCTTGCTGCCCACCTCTCCCTAGACAATGTCTCTTAGGTATTAGCCTCTTGTTTTGTCTGTAAGGTCTGTGCTGTGTTTCTGGTTTACAGTGAGAGATATTCAGAGCTTGAAAGCTATAGGTGTTTCTGAGTTTGCTTAGTTCTATTTATAAATGAAACAAAGCCAAATGCTTTTTGTTTCAGATAGATCAGAAGAAGCGGGGGTAAACATTCACTTAGAATTTCTTCCCATTCTTTCATATTCCCTCTGTCTTATGTCTTATTTTTTCATCTCTACTTTAAAAATGCCCTTAGGAAATTCCATGCCATTAAAGATGAAGAAAGGAGAGAGAGAGAGAGAGAGAGAGAGAGAGAGAGAGAGAGAGAGAGAGAGAGAGAGAGAGAGGGAAGGCAGCTTATCTGGCCTTCTTCACAGGTCAAATGTGAAACAAAGGGCAAAAATGGTACATTTTTTTCTGCTTTAATCAAAATGTGGGGAGTATAAAACTTAATATTTTAGTTCCAAAGTAAGGAGCAGAGGAAGGAATGTGGTTGATATCTTTATCGCATGAGATAACAGCTCACGGACATGGGTTTACGCCATAGCGGGAAGAATTTCAGTGTGATTATGTCAGGAGGGAGGCCCTGGCTTGCCGGTTGTGCTTCTCGGGGAAAAGTTACTATGACTTAAAGAATTGTCTTCTCTGCTTTTTAATTGAGGATCTTTAGTTCTTGTGTTGCTTTGAGGCCTCTCCTGGACATGGTCCGGTCTCCAGGTGACTTTCAAGGTTCCTTGCAGGACCAAGGTCTCAGAGAGTGTGGATGGGGTTAGCTGTTCACCAGGCTGAATTCAGATCCTGACTCTATTAATTTTGACCTGTGCAGTTTTGAGCAAATGGGCCCTGGCTGAGACTCAGTGACTTTATTCGCAACATGAAAGTGATTTAATTTCTTGATGTGACCGAGCGGCTGCAAAATTATCAGGTACCTAAAACCAGGGGTGCAGAGATAAATGAACATGTGGCGTTGCTTGCTCAAATGATTGAGAATTTCAAGATGACCACAGCAGGGCTTTGGTCAAGGCCTTCCCTAGCACAGAGCCCTCTGGGGCTACATGGCTTGTAGCCTACAGAGCCAGCCCTGTGCTCTGGCATCCCCAAGGAAGAAACTGGGGAATACTATGGCCCAAAAAGACCCAGATTGCAGCAAACACAGGCGATGTGTGACTCCACCAAGATCCTGGTAGATACACACGGCTCTACAGACCCACTGTGAGGGGGTTAAGCAAACATTTGAAGCATCCACTCTCTTGTGGATATGTTTAAATCTATATTAAACCTCTCAGCTTTATTTTTTTTTTCAGTTTATTGTAAGTATTAAACAAAATGGCCAATTGTGCAACCAAAATGGGGATTCCCCCAGGTATCGGTATTTCCCTGAAATTCCCTGAGGGAGAATCACAGGATTACCTATTAGAACGTATGTCCTTGGGGGCCCATCTCCACCTAATGCATCAAAAGCTCTGTGATAAGAACGTGGGCACCTACATTCTTACCAAGGATCCCAAGTTATTTGCTGTGGAAGCTGTAAAACGGCTAGACACAATTTACCCATCAGCAAAAATAAACTTAATATATAATTTGTGCCTGTTTAAAGTCTAGGCATTACCAAAAATGTATGAATTTTGCAATGACAAACTTTCTTCTTCCTCTTCTTCTTCTTCTTCTTCTTCTTCTTCTTCTTCTTCTTCTTCTCTTCTTCTGTAACAATAGCTGTTATTTCAACAACAATGTATCACAGCGCAAGCCATGGTTCTAAAAGCATTGCTTTTTATATGTCAAGTTCTAGAAAGACATTTCTTTTCTTATTTATTTATTTATTTATTCATTTATTTTCGATGCTAGGGTTGAACCCAGGGACGTTCTACCTCTGAGCGCCACCCCTGGCACTTCTCAGTTTTTTAATTTTGACACAGGGTCCCTTAAGTTGCTGAGGACCTTGCTAAATTGCTGAGGCTGGCTTCGAACCTGCAATCTTCCTGACCCAGCCTCCCAAGTGCTGGGATTATAGATGTGTGCCACCATACTCAGCTAAGCATTTCATTTATTCCCCAAAGAACTTGTGAGGTAGGAATGGTTGTCCCATTTTCTAGGAGATAAAACTGATACTTGGAAATGTAAAAGGACTTATGACTTGTAGTTGACATTTCTGCGATGGAGCCTGGCTTTATGAGGGCCCAATGTCCTGGGTTATACTACAATGCACTCCATGTCTATGCAGTAAGAAAAATAAATAAGTAAATAAAATAAATGAATTTATTATTATTTAAATAATTATAATATTTGTATATACTTATAATTATTTAAGAATTATAATTATTTAAATAAAATAAGTAAATGTGTGTATTATATATATTTATATATTATATATTATATATATTGCATATGTATTATATATATATGGAATTGGGTAATTTTTTTTGAGGTACTAGGGATTGAACTCAGGGGCATTCTACCTCCGAGCTATACTCCCAGCCCCATTTTGTATTCTTTATTTTGAAACAGGGTCTCACTAAGTTGCGGAGTGCCTCACTAGGTAGCTGAGGCTGGCCGCGAACCCGGATCCTCCAGTCTCAGCCTCCCAAATGCTGGGATTACAAGCATGCACCACCACGCCTGGCTTAATTTTTTAAGTTAATAAATCTGGCTAAAAATATCCCAAAGGTGACAAATCCAAATGACAAAGAGACACATAAAATAATTGCGAAAGGAAGTAGGAGACATAAAACTACAGGAGGCCTCTTGGAAGCAAGGCAGCAAGAAAGTTGATTTGTGTTGCATGGATTTCTCTTCTACTGAACGAGTGATATAAACAGTGATGAATAAGCTCATTTTTAATCTGTCCAGATATGTGTAACCCATGAAGAGAAGAAAGAGACTGTACAGCTTAGTCTTCCATTCATTTTAGCTCTCATTTCCTCTTCTTCATTGTATGCCCAGAGAGGAGGCAGAAATGTGGGAACTCAACACAAATGAAGTGAGCCATACTTCACAGTTGCACATTTATTCCTGTTTTCTATTAATAAGAGTTGTTCTGCCTGTCTGTTCTTATGCTGCATAGCTATTAGCTCTCTCAAAATTTGTTAAAAAGCAGCAAAGATTTATAATGCACAGCAAGACCTAAAACCCACGTTTAAGGTAAATACCTGCCTGGCATGGTGGGGCATGCCTGTAATCCTAGTACTTGGGAGGCGGAGACAGGAGGATCATAGGTTCTAGGCCAGCCTCTACAATTTAGCAAGGCCCTCAGTAACTTAGATTCTGTTGCAAAAAGGGCCATGGGTGTAACTTGGAGGCAGAATGCCTCTGGGTTCAATCCCCAGCACCAAAACAAAACAAGTGTGGCTTTTCTTTATCCTAAGACCTGTCTCACTGAGCCTGTCTCCTGCTGCCTCAGATCAGCAGAATGCCCTTTTTCCTCTGGGATCTCACCTTGGCTTTTGCTCCTTCCAAGGGTTTTTGGTAAGGAGGACTTGAGAGTGTAACAGGGCTATAGCAGTAATAGCTCAGACACATTCTTTATTAGACATTTGGACATGCATCAAATGCTGATAAGGACTCTGAATGCAGACTCCATTAGGTTATTAAATTTTGTACTTTGTGCTTCTATACAAAAGTACTTGACTATGGATGGAGCCGGAGCCAAGTTAAAGAAAACAGAACAGGTAGATTAAGGTATTGTGGACCAGCCACATGATTTTATGTCTCAGGCTCTGGGCAAGGCTGAGGACAAATTCCAGCTCAGACTGGAATGATAGCCCAAGTGTCACCACAAACTAAGTCAAGAGCCACACCGTTCACACGAGTGTGCACTCCACTCCATCACCACCCTTTATCCGTAAATGTAAAAGAACCTCCTTGTTGGCATTTAAATCACCCAAATTCACATTTTGAAGTCTCATTCTCATGACAAAGATGGGAAGAAAGAATGGAAAATGCCATACTCTCCGTTCCTTTTTGTAACGCTGTGAGGTTGTGTCCCTAAAATTTTATGTCGTTAGCAACATATTTTTATTTTTAAGATGAACAATGGTGACCTGGACATGATTGTCCTCTCATCAAAGCCGAGAACAAGGTCAAAGAGGAGGCATATGAATTTGGTAGCCAGGGTGTCTTTGGGGGCTTACATTATCATGGACCACTGCTTTGGTGGTAGATAAAATATATTCAGAAATGAATAAGCATCCCGGTTAATGACCACCACAGCCCACCCTCAATCCTGTGTGTGGTGAACACCCGCCAGCCTGTCTTGTCTTTTGAAGTTCTGTGGAGAGTCACATTAAGGGGAAGAATGCTTCCATTTCTCGTTCCATTTAGACCACCCTATTAACTTTTGTTAAAAGATTTTTCTTTTCCTTTTTTTTCCCATTTAAACATTTTCTTATAAAATCTCTGTCTGGAAGAAAAAAAAATGGTCTTTTAGGAAACTTTGAGTGAAACATAGAAACAGTTCTTAAGTTATAACCCTTTGAAAAAGATATATGCTTTCCAGCTCTCAAAAAAAAAAAAATTCAGTTCTACCTTGTATCTGGAGAGACTCAATTTAACCGCAGTTTGATACAAAACTCAAAACTCTAGACCTGCATTTATTTTATTGATCCTACATGAGAAACAATGGAGAACACTTTCGTGAAAATTTAGCATATTCTTTTTTACAATTTAAGGCAGATGTCGTGGTGCATGCCTGTTATTAGGAGGCTGAGACAGAAGGATCACAGGTTCGAGGCCAGATTCAGCATTTTATCTAGGCTTTCACCAACTTAGAGAGACCCTGTTTCCAAATAAAGAAAATAAAACAAATAAAATTCAAATTCCTGAACAATTCACCTCTGAGACATTGCTATTCATTGCTTCATGCTAGAATTGCAAGATGAAATTGGCAGAGTTATTAGTTCAGACCATTTCCTCCAGTGTCCCCTATGCAACAGTGGTAAACTTTTGGTATCTTGTAGACTGTTAGTGGATTACATTTTGGTTATCTTGATAGCTAGTATAGGGGAAATTCAAGGGTTTCCATTAAGAGCTTCTGTTCCCAATACAAGGTATGTTGTTTTGTGTTATTCTAGATTAATTCTTGTGCAGAATTTTGCAGTCATTTGTGGTTGTATAGGCCCCTGGAAATTACTCAAGAATTTGGAAATTACTCAAGAATTACTTAAAAATTAAAAGCACATTAAGGAGACTCCTACAAGACTGATAGGTTTGCCCTGCTTTGAAAAGGCTTAGTGTAACTGAGGTTATATTCACTTAAAGCCTGGCAGTGAAAGTTGATGGGTCAAGAGAGATAGCAAACCATGCTCTTGGAGACAGTAAATGACCACAAATGCACAGTGTTCAGGGAACACTGTCCACGGAGAACCTGCAGCATTTAGACAACTTGGGTTGGCTTTCTGTATGGGTTGTAGGAATGGAGGTAGAACTGAGACGGAGTCACACATAAGCCATTGAGGAACTGAGTTTTATTGGTCCTTAAGTAGTTATGGAATTTTTTCTTTTAGGGATATGCTGACATATTTGAATTTTAGAAAGTGAGTTCCACCAAGGAAATGCCAGAGAAGGTGGATCCAAGGAGAAATCACAAGAGAAAGAATATGCGAAAGGGGAAGGGTTAGCATGACATCTGAGAGAGAAAGTTAAAGCTGACATATTTTGAAAATGATTTGATCAAGGGTGACTTGGCAATTTGGGCAGAAAGACAGATGATAGGCTCACTTCTCATTGTATTTATGGAGCAACATTCTGAGGTGCCATAGAATAGTGCACTTAATACTCTCTTCAACTCCACTCGTCCTTCAACTTGCTAAACACTTTAGTTTGCTTTTTACACTTTTTTTGTGCAATGAAATTATACATCATAGTGAAATTTAAAGTGATGCGAACCAAGTGATCACTTGGTGTATATTAAAATTTATTTATTTCTTTACCTATTTTATGTTTATATGCAGTCCTGGGGATTGAACCCATGGGCATTCTACCTCTGAACTATACCCCCTAGCCCTTTTGTTTATTATTTTATTTTTAAACAGGGTCTCACTAGTTGCCAGGGCTGGTCTTGAAACTACAATCTTCCTATCTCAGTCTCTTAAGTACTAGGTTTATAGGCCTGGGACACTGGGTCAGGCTACTTGGTGTGTTTTAAACATTTTACTTTTAAGCATGGCTAGGTGGACATTGCTGGAAACTTTCCATAAATATAAATCTATATTCATGTGTCTACTAAATTGGACTTGTTGGAAGAGATGAGACTCTGCACCTCACATAGGGTAGACAAAGGACAAGTTTTCAGAAATTGTTTATGGAATGGATCAAAAAAATAAGAGTTACAAACATAATAATAAAATCATAATAATGGCAAAATCTTTATCATGCAGTTAGCAAAACACATTACACATGCATTATCCCATGTGATTCTCTATGAGCCAGATAACTATAATTAGAAAAAACTTCAGAGTAGTTAAATAATTTTTCCAAAAGCACAAAACCCTTAGGGGTAAGAGGAAACTCACATTTTCCTGACAAGTATTCTAACTACCTCAAATACCAGTGCTGAAACATCATGATGCGGGGTTCAGTGATCTTTCCAAAATATTTCAGCATCAGCTGGGCAGAGAAAGTCTAGCTTTGGTTGTTGTTGTTAATGAAGATTGAACACAGAGGTGTTCTACCTCTGAGCTATACCCCTAGTCTTTTTTATATTTTTATTTTGAGACAGGATCTCACTAAGTCTTCCAGGTTGGCTGCAAACTTGTGATCCTCCTGCCTCAGCCTCCCAAATACTGGGATTATTTTGGGGTAATTCTCCTTGAATATTTTTACTCCATGTTATTTCTTATTAGTTGTTGTGCTTCATATTTCTTCAGAAATATTAAAGTTTAGTAGTTATAATCAATATTCATTTTCTGCTTTGTTTTTCATTAATGCAATTTTGATGAATTCGCTATTTTTCAATGAATTTAGTAGAGCTACTTTCACTGTCCTCGTTGATTCTCAGATAACAAGGTCCTATTCCCTATGATCAAACACTGACATCTCTTTGTCAAAGTACCAATAAATAGAGTGAAAAAAAAATGCTATTGTAAACACAATGCACCATTCATTAAATTACTCATTTGTAAACTCATTAAGTAACACTGGGCAGTGACACAACAATTTCACCTGGAATCATTAGAAATTGTATAATGATAATGTGCATTACTATGAAACTTCAAAAGAGGGTGTGATTAAGGATGGGTAAGTTAATTGGAAGGTGACAATTAGGTGTTTTTTTTTTTTTTTTTTTTTTTAAGGTGTGAGTTTATCAGGTGCACGAAAAGGAAAGGTCATTCATTGCACGCAGGGAGAAGATTATGAAAAACGCACATTAGACATGACATTGCTTGGTGGTTGGGAGAACTGATAATAGCTCATTATAGATGAAGTGGACGGTATAAAGAGAGCCAGCTGTCCAACATGGCAGAAACCAACAGCATGCGGTTGTGAACTAAACACAATTAACAATTCAGTTTCATAGTATTCTAACCACATTTCCAGCACTCAAGGGTCATATTTGGAGAGTGGCTACCATCTTGGACAGATGGGCAAGGGCCAGGTGATAGCTTCTGAAGGTCATATATAGGAGATTAAATGGACAGTGAATGAGAAGGAAAGTGAAGCAATGTGAAA
The DNA here is from genome assembly GCA_004027655.1 of Graphiurus murinus. Taxonomy (NCBI): domain Eukaryota; kingdom Metazoa; phylum Chordata; class Mammalia; order Rodentia; family Gliridae; genus Graphiurus; species Graphiurus murinus. The sequence goes on along the minus strand of PVLC010002099.1, from coordinate 62,172 downwards.
GTCTATGCCACACTGCCTCCATGCAGTATTATGGCTCCCTCACGTTTATCCTTATTTACTTAAAGCAACCATGCACACTTTTATAGTACCATGAATGGATTGATCTTCGCAATTTTCAGACAGACATAGATCATAGTCCACCCAGAGAGACACACACACAGAAGCAAACCATAGAGAACATAGTTCCTTTATTGTAACCACAAAATTATAAGTTCCCAGAGGGGCAAAATTATTTGATTGATATCACACAATTAGTTAAGTGGAGCATTTGAATGAAGCCTTTGATTGTTTGTTTTCCTTACAATTAGGAACAGAGACCAAAATATCATAAAATCTACTTGGATCTGGACTTTTGAAATTTTAAAATTATAATGAATACATTTGAATTAATATACATTCTTATTTCTCAGGTGTAGAGGGATCCAACAGTGGTAGTGTGTAGAACCTCAGCACCTGTTTATAATATTATACCATGCCAATCCTGACAATCCAGGTGTTTTGTTCAGGAATGGGGAACATAAGGCACGATCCCATTCATAGGAATGCAATGGTAGCTTTGCTGTGAGCGCTAAAACTTTTATTTTCTCTCCCACAATAGAGGCAAAAGACAGCTGGGCATTGTGGTACATGCTTGTAATCCCAGTGCTTAGGAGGCTGAGATAGGAGGATTGCAGGTTCAAGGCCACCATCTGCAATTTAGTGAGCTCCCTTAGCAACTTAGTGAGACCTCATTTCAAAATAAAAAATTAAATAGACCTGGGGATGTGGCTAAGAGGTAGAACCCCCCTGGATTCAATCCCCAGTACCAAAATGAAGAAATAAATAAAAGTTAAAAGAATAAAAGAGGCACAAGACAAATATGGCATATTTTCTTCTATTAGATATGCTTGCATGTGTCTTTTGAAACCTCTAAATCCTAAGGGTATAGTCAACATGAAAGAACTGAATAAAAGCAGAATAGTAGCCCTTTCCTTCCACATCTGAAGCCAGCTACCAAGCAAGTCCTCATTCAGTAACTAAAATAAAGGTTCCTTTATTTGTCATTTATAGCCAAGGATTATAATCGACCTAATTTTTATACCTAAGATAAGAAGAATACAGGATTTCCCCTCGGAGACACATACATCTTTTAATACTAAAAGGATAATCTAAAGGAAGACTTTCCAGTTAGGAAAAACCAGTATGCGCAAAAGGATAGAAGTCAGAGAGCTTACTATCTTTGAAGAATTGTCAGGGTTAATTAGTTTTCAGAAAGAAAAAAATTATAGGAGATTTGCACTGGATGGAGATAGATATGAAAGTGGCGAATTAAAAACGGATTATGGCCAGGTGTGGTGGTGCACACCTGCAATCCCAGGCCTTGGGAGGCTGAGACAGGAGGATCACAGGTTCAAGGACAGTCTCAGCAACTTAGTGAGACTCTCAGCAACTTAGATACTATTTAAAAATAAAAACTTATAATAAAATAGGGCTAGGTGTATAGCTGGGAGATAGAGTGACACTGGGTTCAATCCCCAGTACCAAAAAAAAAAAAAAAAAAAAGAAATAAAAATAGAGAGAGAGAGATTATGGAAGACCTTGTTTGGCATACCAAGAAGATTTTATCTCAGAAATAAAACCATGATAATAGATGATAGATAGAAGATAGATGGAAGATAGGTAGATGATAGATGATAGATAGATAGATGGATAGATGGATAGATAGATAGATATAAGGGTTCAGGCTATATCTCTGAGGTAGAATGCCCTGGATTCAATCCCCAGTACCAATAAAAGATGATAGATAGATAGATAGATAGATAGATAGATAGATAGATAGATAGACAGATAGGAGGGCTCAGGCTATAACTCTGAGGTAGAATGCCCCTGAGTTCAATCCCCAGTACCACCTCCCCAATACCACCTCAGGTTTCTAAAAACATATCTTTTCATTTCCTCCAAAAGTCAGACACTTAAATGTCCCTACCTCTTCCAAAGACAAATTGCAATGGTAAATAAAGTAAATGGCTAGATGGGCCTATTATCTTTGATAGAGAAGATACTAGATTAACGCAGTTAACTCAGCCCCCTAATTTGAAATGTCCACATTCTGAGAAAACAATGCCAAAACCATGGGCAAAGAACACGTACAATATTTCTAAAATGTAGGTCTTGAGATGTGAGTAAAATGAAATCTAATTCATTTGGAAAATTCTTCCTGCTAGCACGTGGATGTTCTGACTTTCAGACGCATTTTCTGGCTTTGGTTACCTGTTAAGCGGGAAGTGCCCCTGGTTCTTGTATTCATGCTATTATTTAGCCATTACTAAATAGTAACTTGGGTTTGGGCTTTGAAATATGCTTTCTCTTGCTGTGCTAATAGTTCATTCTTCTTTGTGAACAATAAAGTGATTTTTTTTTTCAGATAGTATATTGAGGCTTAATAGATTGAATGTTTAGCCATGGAGTCCAGGAGCTCAGGCTCATTATTTATTAAGTAAGACTTGTTGGAAATGTACTATATGGTCACCTTCATGTGAGATGCCGTGGGAGACTACAGAAGTAGCACAAAAGAGTAATGGGTTCGATAGCCTCCCAACCTCCTGCACCCCCAAATTGACGTCAACTGGAAACCTTCACATATGACCTCATTTGGAAATAGGGTCTTCGTTAATGTAACTAGTTCAGTTAAAATGAGGCTGCACTGGATTAGGGTTGCACTGGATTAGGATTGACTCTAACTACTGGCATAGAGAGAAAAGATTGAACACAGCAACACAGAGAATGTATACACTAAGGAGAGGCCATGTGACGTCAGAGGCAAAGATGGGAATGGGGCATTTACAAGTCAAGTTCTGCCAAGCATTGCTAGCAACCAAAAGCTAGGAGAGGGGCATGGGAATGGTTCTCCCTGAGAACATCCAGAGGGACCCAAGTCTGCTGACACTTCGACTTGGGACTTCTGTCCTGAACTATGGAAGAATAATACTTCTGTTCTTTCAAACTACCTAGTGTAGAGTAATTTGTGATGGTAGCCATGGAAAACACAGAGAAAGTAAATGAGGATGCTTGAACTTAAGTGTCCTCTCCCTCATAGTGTGGATATGGAAACGAGTCTCTGAAAGGTCAAATACTTTTCTTTTTTATTTTATTTTATTATTTATTTATTTATTTATTTATTTATTTATTTATTTATTTATTGAGTTATTTATTTATTGAGTTATTTATTTGTGGTACTGGGGATTGAACTCAGGGGCATTCTATCTCCAAGCTATACCCCCAGCCCTATTTTTTATTCTTTATTTTGAAACAGGGTCTCACTAAGTTGGGGAGTGCCTCACTAGATAGCTGAGGCTGGCCGAGAACCCGGATCCTCCGGTCTCAGACTCCCAAATGCTGGGATTACAAGCGTGTGCCACCACGCCCGGCTTCAAATACTTTTCTTTAAAGTTGCATAACCATAAATGGATAATAGGGAGTGTGATCATAGGTATTCTGATTCCAAATTCTGTACATTCCCATGGCATAAAAGTAAGACAATTCTCCCTCTTCCCTTCCTCTCTGCTTCTCTCCCTTTTGATCTGTGGAATGTTTTTACAGAATAGGAACAACACTGTGTAGACACAGCTTGTACAAGACTCAAGTCTTGATGAGAACACAGCAACATTTACATCTTTCTGGACATAGTCACGTTTTAAATCCAAATATCTCTATGTGTTTGGCAGGGAGGAGGAGTCATCTTAATTATGACCAGGAAAGTACTGTGGTTTATTATCAGGAGACTTGTTCTTTAGCCCTGGGCTACATAAAAGTCAATGGTAATTGTTTTTCATCAGTCCTCTCTACTACGCTAAGGGGTACCTGGAGGAATAGACTGTGTCACCAGTATCATCATGCTCCTTCCTTCTGCCTCTGTACCTGACACATAGTATGTAATCAGTAAATGTTTCTTGAGTGAATGAATTGATATGTAACATGGTAGATAATCTGTGTTCCATTCATCCTCACTCTAGCAATTTATAATACATTGGAAGTATCTAAGCAAAAACACATCCTAAGTGGAGTGTTTAAACCAAGTAAATTTCACTAAAATTTATGAAATTATATTCAGTATCTATATGTTTAGTGAAGCATCTTCTTTTTAAAAAACAAAATATCCAACTTCTTTCTTTCATAAATTCTCCTAAGCACCAGGTTTGTTGTACTTGATGTTCCCTCCTCTGACAGTATATTAGTAGGCTAGACGTAACACACAGCTAACACAGCCAGTTCTGAATGCACGTGCGGGAAAAGAGAAAAACTATTTAAGAAGCCATGCAACCTTTCTGATAAAATCCCTTATTCTTGTTTTAATGATTAATTTATACGAAGCAGAATGTAAATACGTTTAGAAAGTTTTCTCATAATTTAAACTGGATTTCATCAGGGTAATTGTATTCCCATCCTCTATTTAGGAATCAGTCTTCCCAAACAGTATTGTATTAAGATAATGAGGCAATATGCATATGCAAATTGCTCAAATCAAAAGTGATGTTCCTGGACACATTAAACAGAAGATATTAGATATAATGATAATTTGACATATGTAATGCCTTCGTTTATCTAGGCAAATCAAGCAAAATAAATTTAACCATCGCAACCTGGCATAGTAATTATCTACTAAAAAAAAAAAAAACAGTGCAAGGAAAGATGGGAGGCAAAGCAAGTGGCTTTATTTTACATTATGAGGAATGTAAGGCAGGAGTCTTTTTTATAATTTCCATGTGGAAAAGTCCCACACCCTTTCTTCTACCAAGAGATCGAAATGTCAACCTTGCAGAAAGCCACTGGTGCCTGGTCCCACTTGACCCAGCTGCTGAGATCCCTGCTGTAGTCAGAAAGACCCATGGTTCAGATTTCCCCTCCTCTTGTCTGCCCCACTCGTCAGTGCTCGGCATTATTCCTTTGGTTCTCAAGTTATAAGTTCAGTAGTAAGAAGTATTTCTCTAGCTAGGCGTGGTGGCGCACACTTGTAATCCCAGCATTCAGGAGGCTGAGACCGGAGGATCCGGGTTCGCGGCCAGCCTCAGCTACCTAGTGAGGCCCTCCGCAACTTAGTGAGACTCGGTTTCGAAATAAAGAATAAAAAAATAGGGCTGGGGGTGTAGCTCAGAGGTAGAATGCCCCTGAGTTCAATCCCCAGTACCGCAAAAAAAAAAAAAAAAAAAAGTATTTCTCTGCTTATTTACCTAAACATCAGTCTGATTCCCGTGGGTTCCTTTGTCCTTCTGGGATGACCTTTTATATAGATCCCATGAAACATCAGAAATTACTCTTCAGGAATGCCCCAGGTTCAGTCTCCTCTCTTCCCACCCAGGCTGCTTTGCATAGACTAAGGGAGAAGACACTTTACCATGAAAAACTATTTATTATCTGGGTATGGTGGCACATCCCTAGAATCTCAGTACTTGGGAGGGTAAGACAAGAGGATCGCAGGTTTGAGGCCAGTCTCAGCAACTTAGCAAGACTCTGTTTCAGAATTTAAAAAAAATTAAAAATGGATTGGAGTTCATCTCAGAGGTAAAATGCCCCTGGGTTCAATCCTCAGTGCTTCAACACAAACAACAATAAAAGTAAACAGTGAGGAAGACTATTGGTCATAAGTTTCCTGCAACCACACCAGTTTTTGTATATAACAATAACGCATGCTACAAACAACTTGATGTAGTTTTGAATGATGTCATGATAAAATGGTAAAATTGACTTGTATTGTTTCAGAACAATTGGGTAGATGAATTGAAATGAAATAATTAAACACTAAGAGCCAATAGGAAACATAAAATAGGACTAGGGGTATGGGTTGAAGATAGAATACCCCTGAGTTCAATCCCCAGTACTCACCCCCCAAAAAGCTGTTTGGTTGTTTGTCTATTGCATATTGGGGAGATGTGCCAGCAAAATGGCCATTTGGCAGTTGACAAGAAAGAGACGCTCTGTTTTTCAGGTCTATTTTGTTCCAGACATTGTTCAAGGACATGAGCAAAAGTCAGAGAAGTTGGTATTATTCTCTCTGCTTCTCAGATGAGCCAGTAACTTAATCAAGGCCATAGAGTTAAGTAGTAGGGAAGAAATTCAAGCTTGAATTTATTTGCTCTCAAACACTTTCTACCACACCCACTGAAGTGGAATATACCTTCAATCAGTATAAACTAAGAATCACAGTATCAGGAGTGTGTGTGTGTGTGTGTGTGTGTGTGTGTGTGTGTGTGTGTGCATGTCTCAGTTACTAGGGATAAAGCAGAGGTGTTCTACCTCTGACCTACCCCCTAGCCCTTTTTTTGTTTCTGTTTTTGTATTTTTTCAACAAAGTCTTACTTAGGTGTTGACAACCTTGCTAAGTTGCTGAGGCTGTCCTTGAACCTGCCATCCTCTTGTCTCAGCCTCCCAAGTACTGGGATTATAGGTTTCCACCACCACACCTGGCTTTGGGCATCTTGATATAAGGTACTTAGAAACATAGAGCCACTGTATTGATGAGGTGCTTAAAAATAATCGAATCCAATGGCCTCATTTAATGATGAGAACAGTGTTTTATCCAAGGTCACATTTTATGAGTGTAATTCAAGCCTTCTCACTGAGAATCCAGTTCCTATTCATAACAAAGCCCTTCTGCACATTTAACAATGTATTTTGCTTTAATACAGTTTCTTTTGTTCTCCTCTTTTCCACATTTTGTATTTCATCTTCACCCTCAATTTTAATTGATCGCCCTCATGGATGAAACAAGCAAACAGAAAGCATCTGTATTCACCAACCTCCCTTTCTCCCCTCTGAACAAGTCTAAAGAAATCCTTAGAGAAAGGGCACTTGAGACGCCGTGGGTGAGAATGGGTTGAAGTAAATTGCAGAGTAACTTGGAGTTGAACTCACAGATTGTTGAGAGATTTTCTTTCTTTTGCCTCCCAATCTTTTTTGAACTGAACTGAGTTAAAAATGCAGCCAATGTCCTCACCACCAACTTGCCAGTCAGCACCATTCTTTGCTTCTGCACAAGTTTAGAAAAATAAACAAACAGAAAAACAATTTTTAAAAAGTTCAATCAAATAGAAATGCATAGTCACGTCACACAGCGACAGCTCCGGTGTTAACCCAGAGTTGGTACTGTTTGAGGATGCATGGCATTTCTTTGTTAGCCAAAGTTCTGCCATCTTGGGAACAGTTGGCAACCCATCCATCACAGCTTAGCTTGGCCTACATTAAAAAGGAGACTCTTGTAAAGGCCTTTTGTTTTCCAAAGAACAAAAGGTATGAAGTTTTTCTTTCTCTTAATGGAATTTGAGTGAAGAATATCAAAAAAGGGGATAAAGTAAAAGATATAATCAAATATATCTTACAGGGAATTATCAAAATCTCTTTTTTTTTTTGACACTTGTATTTTGAAAAGGTTTTTGTTTGGACATCTCACCTAAATGCATTTATAACTCACAATGAAGACTCTTAGTGGCCTTGCCATCCCATTCCGAGAAATTAAGAACAGACTGTGCTCTCCAGAGGTACAAGTGCTAGCGATGTTTTGGATACACGTTATTCTCCAGGTCAGAACACAAAGCCCAAATCAGTATTTGTGGTTTTGTTACCTTACCAAACGATTAAGACTTCAATAGATACTAAGCGGTGATTGCTGCTGGCTCTAGAAGTTTACAAAACATACTTTCTTTTGTTATATACTTTCATTGGCACATTGTAATTACACATCTGTAATTACACATACCGAGGCATAGAGTGATGGAATCATACTTGCACACGACAGCTTGGTGCATTTCCCTCCAGATCCCTCTCCTTTCCTCAATATCATTGAGCTTGACGTTGGTAATTTCATATGTCTACACAGCATTATTTAAGCTGGTATCTTCTTTACATCTCTACCCCCCTTCTTCTCTCCCCTAAACCCCATCCATTGCTCCATTGGAGTCTTTTCTCCTCTGAGGTCTCATTTGTTTCCCAATTTCCTTTCTCTCTTCCTGACTCCATCCCTCCTTCCCTCCTTCCCTCCCTCCCTTCTTTCCTTCTTTCCTCCCACTCTTTCTTCCTTCCTTCTTTCCTTCTTCCTTCCTTCTTTTACTTTTTTTTTTTTTTTTGGTGTGATAATGGAAATATTGAACCCAGGGGTATTTTACTTCTGAGCTACACCCCCATCCCCGTTTTATTTTCTATATTGAAACAAGGGCTCACTAAGTTGTGGAGAGCCTCACTAAGTTGTTGAGGCTGGCTATGAACCTGTGATCTTTCTGCCTCAGCCTCCCAAGTCCTGGGATTATAGGCATGCACCACCATGCCTGACTTACATCCCAATTTCTATCTAGCTTCCACATATGAGAGAAAATATACAACTATTTGCTTAACAAGTGGAATATGGAAAGAGGTAGGTCTGTATTGAGGATAAAGGTGACAGGTGTGGGGGTGAGGATGAGGATGAGGATGGGACAACCATTCCTACCTCACAAGTTATTTGGGGAATAAATTAAATGGCTAGCTGGGCATGGTGGGGCACGTCCGTAATCCCAGTACTTGGGAGGCTGAGTATGGTGCATTTTTAAGTAAGATGTGCTATTATTAAGAATTATTGTATGTCAAATTCCTTAGACATAAAGCCCAAGATGGGGATATATTTGGTGAAACATGGATAAGAGAAATAAGACAGGGATGAGCCAAACCATGATGTGCTCTCATATGGAAATCAGCTTCTTCTTGGTCTTATAAGATACTCCAGAGTTGTACCATTCAATTGGTAAGCATTGCTTCCACGTGGAAACTGAGCACTGGCATGTGATAAGTCTGAATTGAAATGTGCAGCATGTAAAATATACATGAAATCCAGGACACAGCACACACATACACACAGGCAGAAAGAAAGTATCATGATAATTTATTTGTTGATTATAAGTCGATAGTGTTTTGCAATAACTAAAATATGTTATTAAAATTATTTTCATTCGCTCAATTTTTTTTTTTTTACTTTTTACATGTGACTACTGGAAAAATTCCAATTACATATGCAGTTTGTGTTATATTTTTAATGAACAATGTCTCTTTATAATGATTATCCAGATTCGTTATCAAGCAAATCTCAGGCAAAGCCTTCCTTCCTTCCTTCCTTCCTTCCTTCCTTCCTTCCTTCCTTCCTTCCTTCCTTCCTTTCTGCTATCTCTTCTCTTTCCTTATGTTTTATTTGCTTTTGTAATTGTTTACCCATTAACGTGTATTTAACACTGATAAATATAGGACTGTTTCCTGAATCTCTTAATCAAGTTACACAGGGGCCTATGATCTCATCATCCAAATGCCCAGACGGATACATCTGCAAATGTCTTCCTCTACAAAATGCTCCCGACAACTTGGTGGTGGAAAGAGATATTGGCAGCAGCTCTTCAAAGTAAGCAGCTTATCCAAGGTTCAAACACACACCATTAGCAATTTCCAGATACTACTGTCGTTTTATCTGTGGTCCCATTTTGTATAGAGCAAGTGAAGGTTATTGGGACAGGGCATCTTAACCAAAAGGACCCTGCCACTAACCATTTCCCAAGAAGTGTACTTTAGAGGCACCCTGAAGACACTTGAAAATTGAGTAGCAGATGCCAAAAGCCAAATTGCACCCCATAAAATTCATATTTACCTTATGTTTCATCACATAAATTATATGGCAATTTATATCATTTCTACCCCAAACTCTTTTTTTTTTTTTTTTTTTTGGCAATTTGGTAAATCCTTTGGTGCATGTGCAAGCTGTAGAAGAATTTGGTAGCTCTCATATTTTTTTGCTAAGAGATTATTATTATTTTTTGCAGTATAACTCAACATCATCACCACCACCATCATCATCATTGTCACCATCGTCATTATCGTCACCACCATCATCACCAGTATCAATCTTACCACTCTATCATTTTTCAATATTTGCCTTTGCTGCAATAGATGATATGCTTTGGAATCACAAGGCAAACATTTACAGGATGGGTCAGATCAATAGTGTAGACAGTGTCTTATCTCTCTTCTGGCAATTTGTAAGTTGAAAGAAGGACAACCTTTCTAAAACTATAGCCCAACGACATGGCATGTTCCTGGGTAAAGGCCAGTTTTACTTTTATCTTTTATCTGTGCTTTCGATTTCTTTGCATTTTAAAGGAGACACGAGACAGCCAATCCAGCAGAGTGGCATAAGGAATAGGCAGCCTACCAAAACCCCATTGTCAGTGACATAAACACAAGGGGGAATAAAGTGGCTGAGGGAGGAAGGAAAGAGGACAGTGCTATGAATTCCAGATATGTTAGGCATCTGAAAAGTAATTAATATTTAGCAAGCCTACTAATATTTGATCTGGAAAATATTACTAGTGCCTTGATTTTGACATTTGGAACCAACACTAATTTAATCTGTTACAGTTAGATTACAATGGACTTTTTTTTTTCCTTTTCCACAAAGGATAGAAGCCACATCACAGCCAAATAATAATATGCTATTTGTATATGCAAAACAGCTCAATTATTTGAGGTAATTAAACTAATATCTCAAGTGATTTGAAAGGATGTTATCTTTGTAAAGAAGACTTCGACAAGAATTAGGAAAATAAACCTTTTTTTTTCCTGTAATTTTGTGGGGAAAATGGACCAAAGAAATCAGTCTTCAGTATTTAATGTTTATCATTACCAAAATGCAGCTTTCTGATGGCTTTCTTAATTACCTCCATGAAACTCTTGTTTTGCAAAAATAATAATATCTAAAAGAGTTTGTTCTTGCTAGAGCTAAATTTTCACAGCTGCTGACACCAAAGCAAATGTAAAAAAAATAAGAGAGCAAGCTGGGCTAGGTGGTGCACATCTGAAATCCCAGGAGAATCACAGGTTTGAGGCCAGCCTTAGCAACTTATTGAGACCCTCAACAACTTAGTGAGAACTTATTTCAAAATATAAAATTTAAAAATGGCTATGAGTTTAGCTTGGAGGTAAAATGTTCCTGGGTTTGATCCCCAGAAATAAATAAATAAATAAATAAATAAATAAATAAATAAATAAATAAATAAATAAATAAATAAGCAAACAAGCAAGCTGGGGGTGTAGCTCAGAAGAAGAATGTCCCTAGGTTTGATCCCCAGTATAAAAAAATATCATAGCAAAGGGGGCCTCATTCAAATTGTTCCCTAGATACTGGCCCTTTGAGGCTTTTATTGATATTATTTTGCTGATAGTTGCTTAAACCAAAACTTTTCATTTGTGTATCAGATTTAAGTAACTAATAGGGGTTCAACACACCAAAGCTTTTGAAGAATCTCAAAGGATGTTACTAATAAGTATATTAGCTCTCACAGAAATCCGTAGATAGCAAAGGAGTTCTGAGGTGAGATTGACATTAGCTAAACCTCAAACCCAAGGATGTGCATGACTTTATGCAAGCCTTGGGTAGACTCAGTTCCGAAGCTCTGATATTCCTATGCCCTGGTGCTAAGCTGCTCCCATGAAGTTGAGCAAAGCAATGGCCAGGTGCTTTCTATCTTCAGCGTGCCACCATTCCTCTTGTCGTTGTTGGCTCTCCAGCTCCAATCTATGTTTCAGTCTATTGCTACAGTCCTCTCACTCAAAGACAAAACCAGCCATGGCTCTGCCCTTGACTCTCTTGTTTGAGGACCTATTTTCCCACAAAGAACACGTGAAAGGCAAAGTATTTTCGGTCTTTCCCCAACAGCCAACTTAATTGGTCAATAGCATCCTTTTTACAAATCCAAAAAATATAACACTTCATAAAATGTTCCCTTTAGGAGGATATTATGGTTAGGTATAAAAACATCCCCTGAAGAGCACATTTATTAATGTTTGGAACTGGTGTAATTGAGTTGTGGGGATTGTAATCCCAGCAAGTGGATAAATCCATTGTAATTGATTTATCTGATTTATCTGGGTGGCGAGCCAGACTAGTAGGGTGTGGCTAGACCTGGGTCCCTGGGAGTGTGGCCTTTGGAATTATATAAATGGTTCCGGCCCCCCTGCTTTCTCTCTTGTTTCTGGCCCCCATGTTGTGAGGAGCACAGCCCATGTGCTCTCCCTCTCTCTGTCTCCCTCCACCATATCCTGAGATCCGTGGTCCCCAGACTCACAATGGACTAAACTCGAAACCATAAGAAAATAAATCTTCTTTCCTCTCAGTTATGTGGTCAGTCTTTTAGATTATAGCTGCATGAGCATTATTTGGAACAGAATTCATATTTTTACTTCTATTTTATTTTATTTTTCATACTGGGGATTCAACCCAGGGGGGTTCTCCCTCTGAGTTATACCCTCCACCCCATTTTATTTATTTTTTATTTTGAAATGGAGTCTCAGTAAGTTGTTGAGACTGGCCTGGAACCTGTGATCCTCCTGTCTTGGCCCCCCAAGTACGAGGATTCCAGGTATGCGCTACTATGCCCAACCTTAATTTTACTTTTATCCAGGTGGGAAATGTATATTTCTGTATTTCCTGGTTGGTCCCACCTGGTTGGTCCACTGCTCTATACCATGAGCATACATCCTTGCTTTTTTTTCTACTTAAAATTATATTATATTATGTCCACGTGATCCAATTGACTTATTTACCAATTGGGAGCCACTATTAGCTTAGTAAGCACCACAACTCTGTGATTTTGCCACTGCACACTTTAGATACTTTTAAATACATGTTTATTTGAATGAACTGCACTTAGCTTCATTTTCTTTCTTCCTCACAAGTCACAGATCACAGACTAGTCCCCTTTAAGCAGATATTAACAGGGGAAATGTACACCGTTGTTTCAGAAAAGTGATTATGCAGATTGACTCTCCTCCTCAGAAATTAGAAAATTAACCCTGCACCACAGCTGTGAGACTTCATTTACAGAACTAGCTATATTTTGAAAACTTTGAAAATCTGCCAAAAGAGAAAATTATAAGATTGATCCTGTGAATGATGGTGTTCATAGCTAAACGGCCTCTCTAATGGATTTGTTAGAGAGGATATTTTCTTCCAGCCATATTTTTCTAACTTGTGATCAATAGAGAACTTCTCTTTCATGCTATAGTGAGTAATTCTACCTGCGGATAATGTAAACCTATCATTATTTGTAAAAGATAAAACAGTCCCAGGTGACATGGATCATGAACTGCCTGACTGCAACCTATGCCACAAATACCACCACCTTTTGCCTAGTTCCCTTGTTTCATTCAATATTACCACTGAAAGAGCAAACGTAAGGGGTGGGGTGGCAGGGAAGCAGAAGGGAATGCATTGTGTTTTAGACAGACAGCGCTGAAATGAGCATGACTGCATGAGGCAGCTTTCCAAGCTGGAATACATCGATCCCTTAATGTGTGTACCGAGGTGAATTGTGTACATAACAGAATAGTGCGCATAACATGAGCGTCTAGCTTGATTCACATTAAAAAATGGAATACATCCATGTACTGACACACAAAAGCCTCCCTTACGCCTCCTTCCAATCATGGTCTCTCTTCTACCCCAGGGTATCCATTACCCAAACTCCTAATGTCAAGGATTACTCTTGCCTGCCCTTGCACTCTATGTATATTGCCTCCTAAATAGAAGCCGTTCTCATTCTGGCTCATTTCCTCCAATACTGCAATTTTGAGTGGTTCTATTCTGTTCACTTTCGCCCCTCTGTAGTCCTGCACTGTGTGACTATACCGCAATTTATTTATCCATTCCGCTATGCATAGGTCGTTGGGTAGTATTGACGCTGGCTTTGTGAATGCTGCTGCCATGAATATTCATGGGTATGTCTTTTGGTGAACATATGTAAGTGTTTTTCCAAATGCTAAACCGACCTTATATTTCTGGAATAAACCACACTTTTCGTGATATATTATCCTTTTTATATGCTGCTGGATTTGGTTTTTCTAGGACTGGAATTAGGATGGTTGCATTTGTGTGACTTAAACAAATTAGTCTGTAATTTTCCTTTCCCTGAACATCCTTGGGAAGTTTTGGTATTGTATAGCCCTTGTCTTTTTTTAGAAAAAAATGATAAGGTGATCTATTTCTGCTCTCTGATAGAGTTTGCCTAATATTGATATTATTTTTTCTTTGTATATTTAGAAGAATTCATTGTTGAGGTTATATGGGTATGGGATTTTCTTTCTGGGACTATCTCCAATGACAGATTCAAGTTCCTTACTAGATATGATACAGTTAAGATTTTTCAGTTTCTCCTGTTAGCTTAGGCAATTGCTTTTTTCCTAAAAAAAATAAAATTTATCTCTCTTTCTTTCTTTCTTTCTTTCTTCCTCTCTCTCGCTCTCTCTCTTTCTTTTTTTCTTTCTCTCTTTTCTTTCTTAGGATTGAACCTAGGAACATTCTACCTCTGAGCTACACCCCCAGCCATCCCCCTTTTTATTTTGAAACAGGATCATGCTACATTTCTGAGGGTCTCACTAAGTGCCTGAGGTTGACCTTAAATCTGTGATCCTCCTGGCTCAACTTCCCAAGTACTGGGACTACAAGCATGCACCACCATGCCTGGCTCACCCACAATATTTTCTAAAGTAATTATTGATAAGTTTTTCATAATATCAATGCCTTTGATACTCAAATGATCCTCATGATGATTTATTTTGTATTGCTAATATTGGCAACTTGCTTTCTCTTTTTCTTGGCCAATTTTTATAGATATTTATGAATTTAATGAATATTTTCATAGATACATTTGACTTGAATTACTGTCCTTTCATTTCTTGAGATTAATATATAAACATTCACTTTCATCCTTTTTTCTAATAAATTCATTAAAATACAAATAAACATTTTTATAAAAATATTTTCCATTTATAAAATTATTTTATGCTAGATAACATTCTGGTTACCCTTTAAGCATTTTCAGAAGAACTTTTCATCATTTTCTAGCTTCCAATTTTTTCAAGATCAGTTTTAGTCTTACTGCACCTTTGAAAGTAAAGTGTTCTTGTTATTTGTTATCAGCTAAGATTTTTCTCTTTGTCTTTGGTTTTCTGAAGTGTGACTTGGATATATGCTGCTTGAGATTCCTGAAATATCTTGAGTCAGGCTGAAGTCATCCATCAATTTTGAAAAATTTTCAGCTGCTGGATGTGGTGGTGCATGCAGGTAATCCCAGTACTTGGGAGGCTGTGACAGGAGGATCAAAGTTTCAAGAAAAGCCTGAGCAATGTAGGGAAACTATCAGCAACTTAGCAAGACCATGTTTCAAAACAAAGACTAAAAGAGTTCTGGGGGTGTAGCTTGGAGGTAGAATGCCCTTGGGTTCAATCCCCTGTACCACAATTTTTTTTTCCTTTTTAGCCCTTATCTCTTTTCTCTTTCGGTTGCCACATTCTCTTTCTTGTTGCCTTGAGAATGCATTAACACAAGGATTAGACACTAAGTATGCTCCATGTGTTTCTCATTCCTCCCTCCCTTTCTCTTCAGTGTCAGTTTTGCATTCTTCATTTATACATTTTTCTATTCACTAATCATGCTATGTCCATGATACAATCAAATTTTCCCACTGAAGTTCTCAATTCCAGATACTTTTTAGTTAAAAAATGTCAATTTAAGTTTTTTTTTTTATAGGTTCCAATTTTGGGTTCAAATTTTCCATCCTTTCAATTACTTCTCCTGTCTTTTGTCTATTTCAAGAATTTTCTTAATTACTTTAAAAGAATCTTCTACTCATTTCAGCACCTATGATCCTGCTTATTTCCTATTTTTCATAAGTTATCAATTATTGGTCTTATAGTCTTAAAATTTTGCAAGTGTATTGTTTTTGAATGCCTAAAAATAGCCATAGAGATTGAAGATTCTATAACACTCAACTAGACAGTTTTAATCTTCCCTTATGTTAGACATGACCTTACTGTAAATGTAAATTAGTTTACAATTTTAGAATCTGTGCTTTCCCTTGTTGTTGTTGTTTTAATACTGGGGATTGAACCCAAGGGCATTCTACATATGAACTACACACCCAGCCCTATTTTTTATTCTTTATTTTTCTGAAACAGGGCCTTACTAAGTTGCAGAGGCCCTCACTAAGTAGCTGAGGCTGGCTGCAAACTGCAATCCTCCTGTCTCAGCCTCCCAAGTACTGGGATTACAAGTGTGAGCCACCACGCCCAGCTTCCCTTAAGTTTTAGTGCATGAGGCTTCCTGCCATGGCCACAGCTGGGTTTTACGCTGTAGCTGGCCCACTCCCTATGAAAAACCTTTTGTTTGTTTTCTAGAACCTCCAGGTCACTCCTACGAAATTCACTCTGCCACTCCAAGTTTATTGGCCTATTTCTTCAGCCTGTTATGCAGCCTCAGTGTGCAGTCATGAATTAAGGGGATGCACGGGAATGTAGGAGGTCCCCTACTCTTTCCCTTTTTCACTTGAATACACAACTTGAAATATCTGCCGGTTTTTCATCCCTAGAAGATCCTTCTGCCTACAATGAGTCACACTTTCGTCTCTAGACTCCACCCTCAAATTACCACATGCCACCACCAGAATAAAGACAGTTAGGCTGGATGTGGTGGCACACACTTGTAATCGCAGTGCTTGGGAGGTTGAGACAGGAGTACTGCAGGTTTGAAACCAGTGTCAGCCACTCAGTGAGACTCTTAGCAACCTAGTAAAACCCTGTTTCAAAAAATGAACAATATAAAATAAGCTGGGGATCTAGCTCAGAGGTAGAACATCCCTGGGTTCAATCCCCAGTAGGAAGGAAAATAAGGAAGGAAGGAGAAGAGAGGGAAGGAGAGAGGAGAGGAGGGGATGAAGGAAGAAAAGAGGAAACTATTGAGATCCTCACTTGTCTTCTGTATAGTTTCCCCTCTCCGGTTTTCATTTCATTGGTCCTCATTTTCTTTGCAGCTTTCTTGCAGAAGCTTTCAATTTCTCAGTATTGTACCTAGACTTTGTAGTTTCTTTCAGTTGCTGGAAGACCCTTCAACAACCTGTTAGAACTCATTTGGAATCGAAGGGCTTCAAACTGACATGACTTTAATACTTAAAAGTTTAAGCTCAAACCAGGTGCTGTGGCATACACTTGTGATCCCAGTACTTGGGAGGTGAGACAGGAGGATTGCACGTTCAAGGTCAGCCTCAGTAATTTTAGCAAGACACTCAGCAACTTAATGAGACCCTGTATCAAAATAAAATAGGTCTGGGAGTGTAGCTTGGAGGTAGAGTGCTCCTGAGGTCAATCCCCAGTAACAAAAATAAATAAATAAATAAATAAATAAATAAGTTTAAAATTGAATACATTTTTATTTCATCTCAATTAAAAATAAAGTTTAAAATAAAAATTAAACAAATTATGTTTAAAATCATAATTAAATTTTATTTCCTGGAGAAATAATCTCATCATAATGATTCTTGGGTACCTATGAAGTATATGTAATTATACTTTCCTTATAATACATATAACTCAAGGTTGTTTGATACACACTACAATCAAACATTCTTAAGTAGGAGCCAATTTGTCAACATGCTAACTTAACCCACTAAGATGTTTTAATCCAAGTTTTATTTTTATTTAATTAATTTATTTGTTTTGGTGGAACTGAGGATTAAATTAATTCGGAGAATTTTATTCTTGATCCTGTTGCAAATAGGATTGCTTTCTTAATTAATTATCAGATAGTTTGTTACTGTATGAGAGCAATACTGATTTTTGCATGTTCATTTTGTATTTTTCAACTTACCTGAATTTGTTTATAATTATGATACTTTTATGTAGAGTCTTTGGGGCTTGGTACATATAAGATTTTGTCCTCTGGAAATAGTCATAATTTTACTTATTCCTTTCCTATTTTAATGGTTTTTACTTCATCTCAGAGTCCTGAGGGGGTACAAGGCCTCACATGGCAAGAAACAGGGAGTGCGTGTGTGTGTGTGTGTGTGTGTGTGTGTGTGTGTGTCTACTAAGGCCTCTCACCCTCTTCTTACGAATCCACCAGTTTTCAATCATGGGGTATCCACCCCAATGACCTTATCTAACCCTAATCATCTCCTAAAGGCCTCATTGCTAAACACCATAGTCACATTAAGAGTCTACCCTCTTGACACCTTACTCTGGGGATTTAATTTCAACATGCAAACCCTTGGTGACATACTCAAGCCATATGCAAGCCAGAGCAGTGGTGATAAATGGGCTAATTAGCTTCATTATAGATATGCAGATCAAAACGTCACACTGTGCACCTTAAATATACACAGCATTTGTTTCTCAGTTATATCTCAATATAACTGGAAAACACAATTTAAAAAGAAATTATAGCGAAATAGACATAGCATATTAAAGGCTAATAAAAATGAGCCCATAGATTATTGCACAAATATGAACAGGTCATTCACAGAAAAGAAAACTATAAATCAAATAAAAATATGAAATAATACCTCAAATATAACTATAAGTGAAAATATGAAACAATACCTAAAATAACGAGCATTCACAGAAACATAAGTCAATGACAAATTATAAATTCTCATTCATTGAGCTGGAAAACATTGTAAGCATTGAAAACATCTGTATTGTCAAGAACATGAAAACAAAATGTTCTTAATTTATTCTGATATAATATTAAATTTGTTAAGCATTTAAAAGATATAGCCATCGCCATTCTTGCAGCTATAATCTAAAAAAAACTGACCACGTAATTTAGTGGAAAATATATTTCTTTTCTTACACTTTTGGGTTTGTCCATGTGAGTCCAGGGGCCAAAGATTTCAAATTATGGCAGCAGGAAGTGGAGAGAGGGAGCGTGCGTGGGCTGTGTTCTTTACATCATTGAGTCTGGCTGGAAGCAAGAGAAGGAGCTGGGGCCCCCTTTTTCTAGTAAAGCCAGCATTATGTGGGCTCTGAAATGGGCTGCCAACAGAAGAAGTAGCCATACCCTCTTAGTTATTGCTGCTGGTGTCTTTATCATCACAGCCGCTGGGCCTCCTTCATCAAGGCTGTCACTGGCCTCAAATCCATCTGGGTCGTCCCTGGTCCCAACTCCATCTGCTGCCTCCATCATGGCCACTGCTTTCTCCTTCTTTTCAGCTATCTTCCTTCCTTCCATTATATCATCTCTCTGAGCCCCAGCTCTACACATGCCTTTTGGGACAAACTGCAAGCCTTCAAAGTTTCTCTGCTTTACTTTATGCTCCCAAAATTCAGTGTACAGTTCACTGAACATGGACATCAATACCCATAATTCAGTTTGGATGTTTGCTGTTTTGAGGTTTCCTCTGCCAATTTAATCAGCCCATTGTCTTTAAATTTGGCCTCACATAAAGTTTCAGGATGTGGGCAAAAACTGGATAAGTTCTTTGCCAAAGTGTAACACATGTGGTCTCTGCTCCATTTCCCTGAGGAGTCATTCATCTTTGCCCTTCATAATCTTCTGAGCACAGTCTCTGCTGTTCGCCTTTTTAGCCACATTCCAGTCCTTCCAATTTCCTCTCACAAACCAGTTCCAGAGACTCACAATCCACATCATCAGACTTAGGCATACCAGCAACCCCACATCCCTACTATCATTATTTGTATCCATCAGCATTCTCGCAGCTGTAATCTAAAGATTGACCAAGTAACTTAAAGGAAAGAAGATTTATTTTCCTATGGTTTAGGATTCAGTCCATGTGGGGCTGGGGAATGAGAATATTAGGGCATGGCAGCAGGAGGTAGAGGGAAAGCACATGGACTGTGCTTACATCATAAAGGCTAGAAACAGAGACAGAGCAGGAGAGCAGGGGGAGGAGGAACTATGAATATAATCTCCAAGGCAGAATCCTCAGGACCACCTCCTCCAGCCATACCCTATGGCTGCCCTACCTGGTATCACCCAGGTAAATCCATTATAATGGATTAATCCACTTCTGTGATTATAACTCTCATAATTCATCAACTCTGAATATTAATAAATGAAATATTTAGAGAACATTATATATCTAACTATAACGAAAGTGGTACTAGTGGGCACTAGTAACTGAAATTTAATATTTAGTTTATTCAGTGTTAAGAGTTTCCAAATATATCTAGGAACATCATTCATATATGTGCACATGTGCATATATAGCCTTGTTATTTCAGGCTTAATTGTAAGAGTAATATTCGGGAGCTATGTAAATACTTAATTGGGGCCGATTTTTAAAATATGTGATGATGTGAGATCTTGACAAAGAATAAATACAGTCTTGACAAATAATAAATACAGACTGAATAGAAATTCCAATGTATCTTTAAGTGTAAAAAGTGTCAATTTTAGAAAAATATAGAGAATGGTTAATTTTGATATTATATAAATGTGTAAGTTAAAAATGGTTATGTATAAATGTCAATAATAGTTGTCACTGAAAAAGGGTTTGGGAGTAGGAAAGTACAAGGAAGACTTTGGTGTATCAGCATATATGTCTTTCTGTTTTAATCTTTTTTCACTGAGAATGTGTTTATTATTCTTCAGAATGATTTATTTAAATCCAGCTGGACCAGTTGACTCTATGTTATGTTTCCATCAGGGGTTATGAATAAATGAAAGCTTACCTCCTATGACTTGCTTCCCCTGGCTATTTTAGGTTTAAAAGGTATTTCTTGGTTTGGGGGGATTATATTAAGCTGTGCAAGTAATCTAACTTTTAAACAAACTAATGAAAAATAATCATTTTTTCATTCTCTTATTAAGAATATTTTGGTCTCAGATTTTATGTCCTTTTTCAGTGACACAGGACTAAATAGTGTACATACCTGCCCTTAAGAGATTTCATAATCAAGTTATTTACTCACGCTAATTAAGGCTTCTGGTGCAACATGGTAATCACTTTTAAAAGAGAATATAATATAAAAAATTGAGGTTTGTTCAAAGTCCTATAGGATGGCACAACAGAAGGTGAAGAAATATCTCTCCCTTGCCAGAGAAAGTGTTTTACAGAAAGTGAATTTTTTATCAATATTTATAGCAATATTTAAAAGTGCTTCACTGAGAATCGTGGTGCATGCCTATAATTCCAGTACCTGGGAGGCTGAGACAGGAGCATCACAGGTTAAAGGACAGCCTCAGCAACTTAGTGAGATCCTCAGAAATGTAGCCAGACCCTGTTTCAAAATTTAAAAAAAATAGAAAAAGAACTGGTGGGCATAGCTTTGAGGTAGAAGACCACTGGGGTCAATTCCCAGTACTAAATAAATAAATAAATATAAATAAATAAATAAATTTCTTACAATTTTCCTAAAATTTATATTTGTAGCTTATTTAAAGTATGAATACATTAGAAGACATGGAAATCATTTTCTCACAAGATATCACTTACCTGAAGTTCAATGATTAACGTACTCTTTTGGAAAAACTCTTAGTACTTCTGGGCTATTTCTCTCTCTCTCTCGCTCGCTCGCTCTCTCTCTCTCTCTCTCTCTTTGTCACACACACACACACACACACACACACACACACACAAATACACATTGCCTTTACATTTATCTCTTCGCATAATCTATCTAAAGAAACTTGCCTCTCACCAGCCAGTTAACTTACTAACATCTCCTCATTAGTTCCTATAGATGATGATGATGATGATAATTGTGGTGGTGATGATGGTGATGATGCTGACTTTTATTATGATGAGCCACTCTTGTTCTAGCTGGTGGAGTGGAAAACAGGACACCTCACTTTGAAGAGCAGGTGAGTGAGAAAGAGATTTTTCCATATTAATCATCCCTAAAGGGGAGAAAAAGTGTTAGTTGCCATTAGAGTCACATTATAGATATACATGTGTTTCATATCATAACTGTAAACTAAAAAACGAATGCAAAGTTATCATGAAATAAGTTTTTAGCAGAATCATTCCTGAAGGTTTTTAGTACAGTTCATTCTCATGGCACTTGGATTTTGCATGTTCAGGCAGGGTTTTCTTTTACAACCTTGTCTTCTGTGTCTTTTCTTATTCCTGGCTTTTTGTGCTTCTTGTACTCTCCATTCTGCCTCTTCCTGCCTCAGTATAGAGGAAACCAGCAGAGAACAGAGGAAGAAAAATGAGTTGGAATCACATTTCTTTTTTCCCTTTACTTTTCTAAGAGGATCGGCAATTGACATCTCTATGCAAAATAGAGTCAAATAGTTCTAAGAAGTGTTATAATGATTATATTAAGAATAGTATCTTAAAAACCTGAGTTTTATGTATAAAGCACAGTAAACAATCAATGACAGATATTTTTCCATACTAAAAACTTTTCAATGAATGGGTATATTAGTCAACTGATTAATTCACAACAAGGACTACATCTTCTAGAACTACTGGATAGGTTGACTTGAAAGGTCATTCACTGATAGGCTAAGATACTGAGCACATTAGATTCCTGGGTTGCTATTCGTTACTGTTGCTGTTATTGACAATTTCAAGGGCATGGGAGGAGCAAGTTTGAGATCATTGACCTGCAGGTTCTATGAGGTTGTGATCCTGTATCTTGCTTCCAGGGTCTTTCTGAAATCGCATGCATGTAGTATCACCAAAGGTTGGCATCAAGCATGATGATCTTCCTAACTGTGTGATTTATGTTGTGCGCTGGCTACAGTCTGTTTAGAGCCTCTGGTTGAATGGACAAGTGTCAGTGAGGTATGACCAGACATTTGACACCTCAGCCACTTCTGAAAGACAGGAACATGTGTCTGATAAAGCTGCTGAGGTAAGAAAAGAAAAACAAAATGAGGTGGAATCTGAAACACAGCAATATCCCAAATTGAAACACTTGGTGCCAACATAATGCCTCCCTTCTGTGCATGTCTGAATGTCTCTTGCATACAAGGTACCTGCTTATCTGCTCACAGTCAGTCCATTTTTAAAGCAGGATCGCATTTGCTAACCCAGGGAGTATAATGACATAATTTCCTAATGAACTGCTGCAGAATTCATTTGAATGTGGCCGTCCTTTTGAAGAGTGTGAATCTTTCCAGTGATTAAAGTGATTTAGACAGGAGTAGTTCGGGGTACACAATATTAATTTAGGGATGAGTCATTATGTTCGGCACCAGTCTGGAACCTAATGAGCTGATTCAAATTCATTTAAATCACTTGGAAAATACATACAGAGGCTGCACAATATACATAATTTGGAACCAAAGGATATTGCCTCTAAAAAACCAACATATTTCAATCAGTAGGAATAAAATACATCTACAGATATTCCCCCTCCAAATTACTGAGCTTCTTTAATTCTGAAGTTTGGAAATTAGCCAAATTTTTGGAAGCACCTGAATTAATGTTTAATTTGAAAAAGGTGCAAATGAGAAATGCTAATTTTTATTAATATCTTGTTAATCATCACCATCATCATCATAATGGCATAATTGATAATAGCTGACTATTTGCTTATATGAGAGATTTA
This sequence comes from Graphiurus murinus, assembly GCA_004027655.1. Classification (NCBI taxonomy): domain Eukaryota; kingdom Metazoa; phylum Chordata; class Mammalia; order Rodentia; family Gliridae; genus Graphiurus; species Graphiurus murinus. The sequence goes on along the minus strand of PVLC010002099.1, from coordinate 38,835 downwards.
CTATCCAGGATGTGGCCATCTCAAACAGAAGAGTTACTATTTCATTTAACCATGATGACTATTGGAAGCTTCCTAGCAATCTTTTTCCTACTTGGCAAAACAATCAGAATTGGATAATTGACAATTATTACAATAAATTAAAAGTATTTACAAGAGTGGATATGACCAAGTAAAAAGTGCCTGGGTTTTAGAAATTTTGGACAATAACCTGCATGAAAAATAAATAGAAGTTATGAAATACTTGAACATTTTTTGAGGAGCTGATTTTTGCCATTCTGTGTTAAAAACAAAGGTGTGATCTAATAATATGGTTTCTAGAATATTTTAACATATTTGAGGAGTTGGTACTGGTTGCTGGGGTTTGGCTCCATATGTTTTGTGGGCTTTCCTTCAATCCATATTGAAGGCAGACTAAAGTGAACAACCCATGGAATTCCAGAAGCTTGCCAGTGAACACAGCCTGTCAATGAGGATAAATGAAAGGTGTAGTGAGGGCTTTGGGGAAACTGTCTTTGCTCTTAAGGAGAAGCAAAAATGGAAGACTTTCCCTCCTTTAATGGGACATGATGCTGTACTAACTAAAAGCCATCTTACAGCATGAATAAGAAGTCTCAGAGATGCTGACCAGAACTTCTAACATTAAACCAATTTGTTCACTTGTTCTGAACCTACTCAAGCCTGCTTCTTGTTACATAAGGCTCTAAAATTCCTGTTTCTTTATGACAGCATCGAATGGATTTTCAGATCTTCTGGCTGAAAGGATCCTAAATGCTATCCAGAGATTCATAAATAGCAACTATCTAATCTCCTTCACATAAATAGTCCATTGCATTCAACAGATCCTGGAGTCTGGAAGATTTTCTTCTGTCTACCTTCAGCATAAAGGACCTACAAGCTTATCTTTCTTTATCCTGCATGATTAAGGGAATACTTTCAGAAATCTAAATTTAACTTCTACTGACTTCTAGCTTTCTGCATTGTTATATAAATTTAAAGAAAGTATTTTTTTCCCCTCTGAGTAAAACTAATTGCATTGACCTAGAGATTAAGATAAGGTGAGGCTGAGTTTTCTCCAGGCTCAGAAACAGGCATTAGCTATTGCAGGAACATGACTACTCTCTCTTTCCCTCTTAGAGAAAATGTATCATCATTTTATCCTACCATCTCTTCCTCCTTGGGATCCAATATTTCTCTTCCAGTCTGTAAAAGCAAATGTCCTTATCTTAAATGTGTAGATAAGATAATCCACTTTGATGAGTGAATGGAAGAATTAGAAACAGTGTAGATCTGTGGAGGACAATACCTGTCTTCTTGATGTTTAACAGAGTCTGGCTTTTGCCACTAAGTGCAAATGTGCTGAGGACCTTCACTTCCTCCTCCTCCTCTCCCTCCTGCTACCTTAACGCTCTTCATGAAGTGCATATGGTTAAGGTGCAAGGCATAGGTGTTCAAAAACTATTGTCTTAAAAGATAACATGAAGTTAGAGCGCTTTAAATCAACAGAGCTTCCTTCTCCTAAACAATATTCATCTTTTAACACAGAACATATGTTCTAATTTGAGTCGTGTAGTGTGCATTTTAAACTTTGATACACAATGCCAAATTTGAAAGCAAAATTTATACTCTCCCCAAATTAGATGCTTACCATCACTTGTAAAAATCACTTTGTCAACCTGTTTGGTTAAAAGTGCTACCTCATTTTTTAAAAAAATGCATTTCTTTAATTGTGAATGCGTTGCCATTATTTTTTATTTTTATATAGATATCTTTGATTTTCCTTATTATCTCTTGGTTTTCATATCCTTTCCTTGTTTTTCTCTAGATTTTTTTTATTTCTTTTCTTATTAATGTCAAGGTATATGCACAGTTATAAATCTAAAATTGAAATTATTTACCTGTGTGGCATAAACACTAACAACAATTTTCCCTGTTTTTCATCTTTTGACTTTATGCTTATTGTCTTTATAAAAAAAAAAAAAAACAGTAATTATCTTTACTTCTTACTTTGTATGCCTTCTGAGTTCTCACACATTTTCTTCTCATATTTTCATGCTTTCACAAATCACTGTTTATAAGATTATATTTTGGAGCAAGAAGTAAGGTAAATTGACTTTAATTGTTCTCTGTTTTCCTTTTTAATTAATCCATTTTCTTTCATATATTTGAATTGCAAATTTCATTTAATGCTATTTCTTCATATTTATTTGAGTCTATTTCTGTGCTTTTTTTCTACTTTAAGAGGTATATTCCTCAAATATTAATAAAGTATTTTAATTTCAACTTTATAAAACATGTTAAGACTAGCCTGGATATATTCCTGCTCCTTGAGATTCTTAGTCATTCCAGATTTAGTATTTAATTTAGAATCAGTTTTAATTGATAAAAACAACTTGTTGATTAATTTAATGTTAGTTGCTACTTTTCAAAGATGGAATTTTTGTCTCTAACGGTCCTTTATACTTTCATTCAAATATTTTTAATTTGCTTTAAGAAAGACTTAAGATAGACTTTCTATAAATCTTAATTGCTTTTGGTTAATTATTTATATCTTTGTAACTATCTAACATATTGAGTGCCCCTCTTAGATCTAATTAGCTTTTAGTTACATTTACAGGCTATTTAAACAAATGGTGGTAGTAATTTGAAATTTTTCATTTTTAATTTGTGTAACTTGGTAATTAATTCAGTAAATATATATTGAGTTAGAGAGAAAACAAGAACCTCATGGAGATTCATTTCTAGCAGTGCTTGCATTTTCTCTTGAATCAATTGCACTGGAGAACAATAAAATGTTTTCTTGTCATGCTCTGTGTTTACAAGGAATGTGTTCAATTCAGGATGGTAAACATGAGACTTACCTTCAGCCTGAATACACAGTTCTGCATGACATACACATAGCACCTTAATGTGGTAACTGTTAATTTTTATTAGTATTCTTCATTGGGAACTTATATCAAATCTAATCAAATATTTTTTTTCTAAATTTGTAGAGGTAATTACTAGTGTGTGTATGTGTGTGTTTGTGTGTGTGTGTGTGTGTGTGTGTGTGTGTGTGTGTGTATTGATATTGCAATTGAAACCAGGGACATTCTATCTCCAAACTACACCCTCAGTGCATGTGAAATTTTTGTTTGTTTGTTTTGAAATGGTCTTGCTGAGAGTCTTGTTAAGTTGCTGAGGCTGGTTTTGTACCTGTCATCCTACTGTCTCGGCCTCTTGTACTACAATTACAGGTGTTTGCCACCATGCTTAGAGATACTTGCTATTTATTCCCTCCTTAATACTTCAAAGTACCCTAGTACCTTAATAGATGAGCAAAAATTGGTTAATGATCTCTTGAGAAGAAAGTACATTGTGTGCTTACAAATTTCCTTATTGTGTATACCATTTAACTAACCATATGCTGTTTAAATCCTTTGTATCTTAAATTGACTGAATTGGATTTCATTAATCTTACTTGCAATTTTTAGGAGAAATTTGAGTTGAGTTATTCACAACACAAAGCTTTACATATTTTAGGACCTGTTTTTTTTTTTTCAATGTAAACTTGTCTAAAACCTAACTTATTTTGATCCCCAATAACAATGTAAATGCCACATTTACTCAATTTTATTTTGTATGATCTATATTACTTCTGAAAAATTAGGATTTTCAGTCTTCCACCTATTCATTGGTTTACTGCATGTTATACGATTATTTTTCACTACAGAGCTCATGAGGACATATACTGTAGAGTTTATATTATTGGACTACTTCAGGTTCCAAGCACTTACCTTCTATCGCTCTACTGGAATAGGTTTCAGCAACCCAATGTTGAATTTCTTTGGCAACTTCCTTGAAATGTTTCCCTTCTGACTACCTTACCTCACAACCCCACCCAAATTCAAACCAAACCAAAACAAAAGCCAAACCAAGATTATGACATGTACAACTTGATGCATGTATTGTATCATTTATCTCACATGTCTTTCTATAAGTACATTTGGCTTTATAATAGTATCATATTTCCCTTTCCTTTTCTTAACTCAGTTTCATTTAGCTCACAAGATCTGGTAAATGTCAGTTCAGCAAAAAGTGTTTGAAATGATGTAATGCTCTCTCTGCAATAATTGTCTAGTGAATTGGGGAGCACAGTCTATATTCTTTATCTGCAACTGGGCACAAAAATTCCATTTCGGGGCTTTACACAGTTGAATGTCAATGTTGACTTCAGGTCTATTTGCAGTGCACATTTCTTGCTAAGACAAATTAATTCCCTACATCTTCATTATAAGGGCAAAAGAATTCATTCTTCTGAGCAAGGCATTGTCTGTGTGTTGAGCCTTGCCACAGTGGTCTCCTACATTCTCCAAACTCCACACAATCTGTGACTTTAGGGATCATTTGAATTCCTTTATTTTTTGATAAGAGATTTGTAAGTTTTTTTAGAAATACTCAGAGTGGATTCTCAGGCAGAAATAACTATTAGGTCCTCCATTCTCCCTGACTAGTGTTCTGGGGGAGAATCAGGGGATGAAGGATATCTTCCTCTTATCTACAGTAATGATATCACTTGAAAATGCATTGTGGTTTCCCATCTCTTGACTTGAGTTTGGCCATTTGTAAAACGAGGCAATTAAATTATGACAATTCTTCCCTGAGAACCATGAGCACAAAGTAGACCATTGGGCTAATTTGAATTGGAAGGTCCAGAGCTGAATGTTCTCTGTCCACATGGTCCTGGTCCTGCTGTCTGGGATGACTACAGGTAATAACAATGTAGTGTGCATTTCAAAATGTTTCAAGAAAAGATTTTGAAAGTTGTCATAAAGCAATGAGAACTATTGAAGGAGATAGATAGGTTTATCCTGTCTTAAACGTCACACAATGAATACATGCATCAAAACATCACATTACCCCACCGATATGTTCAATTTTTATATGCCAGTCAAAAATGTAATTTAAAAATTATAAAACAAAGGAATAAGAGAAAAAAAAAATGCAGCCTGTAGTCAGCCTTTCTCAAATCACTGTAGACTTGCCTGGAATCCAACTTTAGAAGCAGCTGAGCAAGTTTCTCATATTCCAAGACACTAATTTGATGACTAGCTGAACATTGGAACTAAGACCGAGACCAGAACAGCAGACAAAATGGCACATAAGCTCTCAGGCCTCATTTTCTAATCTTTACCTGCTAAAAGTCTTCCTACTCAGCCATGCTTACAATGCATGAAATGTGCCTATTCATACTCTCCTTTCCTCCCCTTCTTAATCAAGTTAACCATAAACACCAGGTATAGAATAATAGCAGGGAATGGAAGCGCTTTGTGTGTGTATAAGTGTGGGAGAGGATCAGCCATTGAACTCAAGGACTCAAAGGCATTCTACCATTCTACCATGGAGTTACGCCTTTTTATTTATTTATTTATTTATTTATTTATTTATTTATTTATTTATTTATTTATTTGCTTTGAAACAGGATCTCACTAGGTTCCTGAGAATCTCGCTGTGCTGTTGAGACTGTTCTTGAACCTGCAATCCTCCTATTTGAGCCTCCCAACTACTGGGATTACAGGAATGAGCCACCACGCCCAGTTCTTGGACCTTAATTCATACTCTGTTATCCGCTAAATTTCTTTCCCTCTTCAGCCTCAGCTCATAGTCTGCTATGCAGTAAAATCTTTACTCTCCAACCTGAATACATAATTCCTAATTTTGAGCTGGGCATGGTAGTGCATGCTTGTAATCCCATTACTTGGAAGGCTGAGACGGGAGGATCACAGATTCACAGCCAGGCTCAGCTACGTAGTGAGACCCTCCACAACTTAGTGAAACCCTCTTTCAAAATAAAGAATAGAAAATAGGATTGAGGATGTAGCTCGTAGGTGAATGCCTCTGGGTTCAATCCCTGGTGCCATACACACATAAATAATAATAATAATAATAATAATAATAATAATAATACTAAATTTGCTACCTGCTAAAATTTTTTCCTCTTGAGCCTCAATTCATCATCTTTACCTATTAAAAGTCTATTCCTAGTCCCCCACTCTTACAACGTATGGAATGTGCCTTTTCTTACTGTCCTATTCAGAATCAGATCAGCCATAAACTTATCAGGTGTGAGGAGATGCAAGAGTCTCCTCCATAAGAAATCTCTTAAAGGAATCACTCAGCCTGGCATGGTGGCACATGCTCTGTAATCCCCGTACTCGGGAGGCTGAGACAGGAGGACTGCAGGTTCGAGATCAGACTTGGCAGTTTATGGACACCCTGCTTCAAAATAACAAATAAAACAGGGCTTGGGGTGTAGCTCGGAGGTAGAATCCCTGGGTCCAATCCTCAGTACCAAAACACAAAACACAAAACCAAACCTTCCTGTCCCTGCCACTTGATAAAAGGTAGGACCATTCTTTTGCACCTGGGCAGTTTTGACTCCCCTCGCTTGGGGTTGTCCCCACCTCCTGTCCCCTTCAAAGCCCCCACCTCTTCTTCCCCCTTTTTCCTTTCCCCTTTCAAGCTTTGTCTACATGTTCAGGCTCACCGCACTTGGAGTTGATTTTTACTGACACTAAGTCAAACACTCTTGTCTGTTGCATCAGAACCATCTGAGGAGTTCAGTGAAATCTACAGAAACAAATAAAAACAGCACTAATGTTTGTTCCCCATCTTCATTCTCGGATTCTGCTTTAATTGCTCTGAGGGTATAACCTGGGCTTTGTAAAAGCTCCCTTGTTGGATCTAATGTACAGCCCAGTTTGAGAAACAGATTTAAGAGGAGCCACGTCAAAAACATATGACACAGGTAGGTTATAATTCATGTATAAAATAGTATATGGTATAATGTACAGCTAAGTTATGATTCATATGTGAAATTGTTAGGGAAATTTTCTCACATTAAAATATCTCAAGTTAGGGGCATGGTAGCATATGCTTGTAAGCCCAGAACTTGGGAGGCTGAGACATGAGAATTGCAGGTTCAAGACCAGCCTCAGCAACTTAGTGAGACTCTAAGCAACCAAGAGAGACCCTATTTCAATAATAATAATAATAATGATAATAATAATAATAATGATATAATAAAATTCTGGGGGTATAGCTTAGACCTAGACTGCCTCTGGGTTCAATTCCCCCAGTACCACAAAAAACAAGCAAAAAAGAAACAAATAAACAATAAAAAATTTTAAACTAACCCCATATGTTGAATTGAAAAAAAATTAAAAATATACCCCTGAAATTTTAAGTTAATTTAAACTTAATTGTGCAAAGTTTTGTTTTTTGTTTTGTTTTTTTGCAGTAGTGGGGATTGAACTCAGGGACCTTCTACCTCCAAGCTACACCCCCAGCCTCATTTTTTATTCTTTATTTTGAAACAGGGTCTCGCTGAGTTGCTGAGAGCCTCACTAAGTAGCTGAGGCTGGCCGTGGATCGGGATCCTTCGGTCTTAGCCTCCCATGTACTGGGAATACAAGCATACACCACCACAACTGGTTTTGCAAAGTTAATTTTTAAAAACATTTGCTTAACATTAATATAAAATAGTTGGAATATGAGCAACATCCAATTAACTTGACTGCAAGCCTAAACTATCAAACCAGTTAAAAATAGATATCGTAGAGCCAGGAATAATGACACACATTTGTTTCCTAGTGCTTGGAAGGCTGAGATAGGAGGACCACAGGTTCATAGCCAGCCTCAGCAACTTAGGCTTTCTGCAATATAGTAAAATGTTTCAAAAATAAGAAGTAAAATAGGGTTGCAGATGTAGCTGAAAGGCAGAATGCCCCTGGGTTCAACCCGTAGCACAACACACAAAGATAGATAGATAGATAGATAGATAGATAGATAGATAGATAGATGATAGATAGAATAAAAGACAAGGTAAAATGATAAAGGAAAAATGAAACAAAAAAAAACTAGCAAATTTGGATCTATCTGTGGGCATGAATGACAGTGTATCTCAGTTTAATAAATAGCTCAGATATTACAAGGAGAAATTGACAAAGATGTGATGGTAGTAGTTACCCTGCATAGTATGTAGATCATAGAAATAAGAGGTAGATTTTCTGAATAAAATAATTAAACAGGTTGAATTAATGGATATATATGAAAAGTTTATATTAAATAAAATAACCTTTTAATCATTCACAAGAAATTTGCAAAACGATTCCTATAGAAATACCTAAGACAAACCTCAATAGTTGAATCTAGTGAAATGCAATGAAAAAATAAATTGGAGCCTGAAAAAGAAGCAACTATAAAACTATAAATCTCTGTAAAAACCAAAGTATATAACATCTTATGTCAAAGATGAAATCTAAACTAAAATCGCTGAAAGATAAAATTGTGACAACACAGGTACGCTGTTTGTATTCTAGAAAATCATATGCATTTATATATTTTTTCAAAACAGTCTTTCTTTCCTCCTGTTTTTGTTTGTTTGTTTGTTTGTTTGTTTTTTGGTGTATTTGGTACTAGGAATTGAGCCCAAGGGTGTTCTACCTCTGAGTTATACCCCCATCCCTTTTTAATTTTTAATTTGCAACAGGGTCTCCCTAAAGTGCTGAGGCTGTCCTCTAACCTGAGATCTTCCTGTCTTAGCCTCCCAAGTACTGGGATTGCAGGCGTGTACCACTAGGCTGGGCTAAAAGCAAGCTTTTAGTATTCTCCTAGGAAACAACATCGATCTTGGTTTTTGAGCCCGAGACATCTCTTATAATGCAACCCTATGGGAACAGAGCACTTGTGGTAACTCTCCTGGAGTTTCACTGGGTCTTTTCTACATTCTCTGGACTGATGTTCAAATTCCTCCCCTTTGGACATTAGTTTCTGTAGATTATACCCTGCCTTATACTCCAGCTGTTAGCCTCACTTCTTTTTTTTTTTAGTTTTGTTTTAATTTTCATGACATCGAGCTAAGAGTTGCTCACAATTCATTTCCATGAACACTAGTTAATTTATGCTATCTTTAGAGAGCATAGATGGCTAAAAATAAGCATTATTGATGAATGTCTGCAGGCCACCTAGAATAATAAGTGAAGAAGTATAAGTCTTCTTAGGAAAAAAATGACCAAATCTCTAAATTATGTATAAAATAATTTCTGATGACTGCAACCATTATGTGGGGGATAATATTTGTGCTATTTCATTGTTATTTTTTATATATCAAAATGATATGTCTTTGCAATTAAGAGGGTACCAACTATGAAGAGGAGACTATAATTTTAAAAGTCTTTCTTTAAATCCTGTTCCCTAGAGAACATTTATGGTCCGAGTATTCCTTTGATTACCATTTTAAAATTATTCAATGCATGCGTCTCTCCATTTCAGAGTCTTTTCCGGACAAGCTTGCCTATCTCTCTGCTTTCAAAATTTACTCATACATTATTTCCCATCTTCTCCCTTCCACCTCCCACCCTCAATATTATTAGACACATTACTATTCTTTGGAGAGCCTGACATTTTTAGGATTAAATACTAAACTCCGATTCCCAGTTCTTGATTTATCACACTTTGAAAGTGCCTGCTAATTTCCTGCTATAAGAGCAAGAGGGATAAGAACCTTCTTATTTTGTCCACCTCTCCTCCTCCTTCCAGTTACTGAAAATATTGTATATTACATTGACCAGGTTTGCAGAACATACTCTCCACAATAGCAGTTGAATTATTTGTGTTTTGCCTACAGTGTGACTTTCAGAAGAGAAGGCAGTAATAGCACTCATAATATTATGATTATGTACTTGCATGTCTCATTCATAAAACAAGGAAATCGTGAAGTTGAAAGCATGTAGGAGACAGTGTAGTCAGCTCTCCTATAAAGTTTTGAAGCTATCAGCATGAATTGTACTTGGATTTCTCTTGGAGCACACTTTATGTTTTTCTAGTGTTCCTATTCTGTATTGTTCTCATTTGTCATTGTTTATTTGAGCACGTTTTTCTGTGTTAAGTTGCTTTTAATCTTGCTGAACTCATGTCTTGCTGAACACGTTTATAAAGTATACTTATGTGATAAATATTCTAACCTCTTTTATGAGTAAATCATTTTTATTTTTTCCTCACATTTGATTGGGGATAGAATTTGAGGTTTAAAAGTGACCTTCTCAGGAGTGCTATAGCTGGATCATATGGTGGATCCACTGTGTATCTTTCAAAGGAGCTGAAACCAGAGAACTATAGTAATATATGCATATCCATGTTCATAGCAGCACAATTCACAATAGCCTAATTATGGAACCAACTGAGGTGTCCATCAGCATATGAATGGGTTACAAAATTATGGGATATCCACACAATAGAATTCTACTCAGCAAACAAAGAAGAACAAAATTATGTCATTTGCAGGAAAATGGAAGGACCTGGAGAACATTGTGTTGAGTGAGATTAGCCAGTCACAGAAAGTGAAGGGTCATATGTGTTCTCTAATATGTAGACGCTAGGGAGTAATTTGAATACCAGAGGGACTCCAGGTAATGGAGGAGGAAACTCAGTTTAGTCAAGGAGGTGGTCTAGGGGAAAGGGAGGGGTAAAGTGAGGGGTAAAGTAAGGATCAATGAAGGAATCACTACCATCCTCTTTGTTTACATAAGTGAAAATACTAATGTCAATCTTAGTATCCTGTGTGGGGAAGGCAGGGGCGGGGGTGAGAGGGGAGCAGGGGATGGGGCACCAAGGGCTCTGCGCATGTAAGGCCTTGTCAACATGATTTATATTATGATGTGAGACTATAATGCACCAATAAAAGTACATTTTTAAAAAAGTGATCTGCTCTCTCCAGAATCTGAGATAATTTTCCCATTTTTTCTGTGTTGTTGAGAGGCAGTGGATATCTATATGCCACCTGTGTGCCTGCCTGCCTGCCCTCCCTCTCTTTCTTTCTTTCTTTCTTTCTTTTTTTCTTTCTTTCTTTCATCTCAAAGGTGTACAAATAGGAAAAGAAGAACTATAATTGTCCCTTTTTGCAGATGACATGATATTATACTTAGAAGACCCAACAAACTCAATCAAAAAGCTTATAGAACTGATCAACAAATTCAGCAAAGTGTCTGGACACAAAATCAATCCAAAAAATCAGAAGCTTTCCTGTATGCCAATCATCAATCCGCTGAAAAAGAAATCCATAAAACAATTCCACTCATAATAGCACCCCGAAAAATAAAATACTTAGGGATAAACCTAACCAAGGAGTTAAAAGACCTCTATAAGGAAAACTATAAAAAGTTGGAAAAAGAAATCAAAGAAGTCTTTAGAAGATGGAAAGATCTTCCATGCTCTTGAATAGGCAGAATAAATATCATCAAAATGGTCATCCTCCCAAAAGTGATCTACAGATTCAATGCAATACCCATTAAGTTACCAAGGTCACTCCTCACAGACATAGAAAAATCAGTCCTTAAATTCATTTGGAACAACACAAAGCCCAGAATAGCCAAAGTAGTTCTTAGCAACAAGAACCATGAAGGAGGTATCATAATACCTGACTTCAAACTCTACTACAAAGCCACAGTAATAAAACCAGCATGGTATTGGCACAAAAACAGACACACAGACAAATGGAGCAAAATAGAAGACTCAGAAACAAACCCACACACTTACAGTCAATTGATTTTTGAGAAAGGAGCCCAAAACACACATCGGAAAAAAGGTAGCTTCTTTAACATATGGTGTTGGCAAAACTGGTTAATCATATGCAGGAAAATGGAAATAAACCCCACTTTCTCACTCTGCACAAGAGTCAATTCAAGATGGATCAAAGACCTGGAAGTCAGACCAGAGACCTTGCAACTACTTGAAAAGGGCACAGGTCCAACACTTCAACACATAGATACAGGTAAAACTTTCTCAACAAGATCCCAAAAGCACAAGCAACTCAAAGGAAGATACATGGGATTGCATTAAACTGAAGAACTTCTGTGAAGCAAAGGAAACTATCACAAACTTCAACAGAGACCCCACAGAGTGGGAGAAATTTTTTGCCAGCTACTTCTCAGATACAAGACTAATTTCTTTCTTTCTTTCTCTTTCTTTCTTTCCTTCTTGCTTGCTTTCTTTCCTTCTTTCTTTCTTCTTTCATATTGAACCCAGGGGTACTCTACCTCTAAGCTACACCCCCAGCCCTTTTTTTTAATCTTTCATCTTGAAACAGAATCTTGTCAAGTGGCTGAGGCTGGCCTCGAACTTTTAATCCACCTTTCTCAGCAAAGTACCAGGTTTGTGCCACCATGCCTAGGTATTGTATACTGTTTTCTTTGTGAATACTGTTCTGTTGCTCTTTAGAAGCTTTTAGAATTGTTCCTTTATCTTTGAGGTCATGGTATTTCCATGTGTATACACATGAGCAATTCTTCATTAATCCTGCTTTCCACTTATTAGGTCACATCGATTAAATCATTGTTTCTTCATTTCCAAATATTTTCTTCTAATTTGTTTTATTACCTCTCCCCCTCATTTGTTTCTGTTCCTTTCTATTTAGAATTCTCATTAGATGGACTACTTGAATATTTTACCCTGTAATTTTGCATTTCTGTCTAAAGTTATCTATCTCTTTGTACTGCAGATTATAAACCTTATAGTTACCAAAGCATTTTGTTTTACATGGAGACACAATAATTGAATATAATTTCTCAGCACCCTATTCCTGTATTAAAGTCCATAAAACTAATTCTGGCCAATGGAAGTTAATAGGAGTTACATGTCTTCCTTTGGGTACAAGTTGGTGTAGGTATCCAGAGATCTTCTTTGGTTCTCTCTTTCTTTCATCAGCAGACTGACAGATGCCAATCAATGTAGAGGCCCCAGATTGTGAACCAACCATGGAAGGTTAGGTTTCTGAGTCACCCTTAGGGAAGAGCTTTCCAAAATGCTGACTGATTTCCCCAAGGAGTTGAGTTTCAGGTCAAGTTGTTTTTTTTTATATAGCAGATACTTTTTGAGTTACCTTGGCAACTACTTCTTGCCATTTTAATCTGTATTCTCAGGATACAACTAAATATACCTTTTCAGGCAAATAATTTAGCTGTCAAACTTGAAAAAAATAAAAAGTACTTATTCAACCCATGTGTTAAATATTTCAAATGATTTCAGCAACTGTAATGCTAATTTTAAAGATGTTTTTCTTGTTTCCTATTTCCTATTTTCCATTGTACTTTGTGCTTGTTTTTTATGTTTGAAATATCTCCTTAAGCCTTTCAAGCTAAGATTACATTTTTAGAATTATTCTCTTGTTTACACAGCATTAACTGTTGTACTTATTTATCTTGGGACTTATGTGTCATCTACACTGTTCTCTAATATTTGAATGTTTTCTTTCTTTTAATATTTGATTTTTAATATTTGATGTTGCACTAAAGAGTTACACTAATTTATTAATTGTCTTGACTGAACTGTTGCTGCCCTTCTGAATTTTATACTTGATGTAAAGACCTCATTCTCTTTAGTCTAGGCTTGGCCCTCAACTGCTATCATGAATCCAAAAGTCAGAGAATATTCAGTGGAAAAGTAAATACTTCAGAATTGATATTTTAGTCAGCGAGAAAGATGGATTGTAGAAAATCTGTTTGGCAGCTATTAATAAAACCCTATTTTTGCTTCCAAGATGTGTGGCCTGGGGAAGAGATCATCATTTGCAGGAATTCCTATAAATAGAATAAACAAGTTGGTCAAAATTTATCGTTATGGCTATCATATGAAAGATACACACCAGCCACATCTGGCATTGTGAATCAACACAGCCCCTGAAGGAAGGGAAAGGAAAGAAAGAAGTTAAATGAGAAAGAAACTTGGAAGCAGTCGGTTTGATATCGAAAAACCAATGCTTGGTGCTGCTAAAAGTGTGTGTCATTTCTGTAAGAAGAAACCCCCAAACTGCAAACCCTTACTAGGTCTGAACTTTCATTTTAAGAAGAAAAAAATATATATACTCTTTTCCTGGCATTGTGAATCAACACAGCCCCTGACATCGGATAGTCCTCATTTGCCACAGCAGGTCTACTTTCTACTTTGCTTGGTGATGGGAGAGAACAATCCGACATTTTCTTGTCATCTGAATTCAGCTTTTGCTCAGACTGTGGGAAGCCCAAGCAGATAACAGAATAAGGGGGATACTCATTCCTCTGGAACTCTTTTACCTGGTTCATGGATTCTCTGTGGATGTATTTCTTCCCTATTGGACATATGTCCTCTCAGGTTAAGCTGTCTTATGGCGACAGCCTGCCTCTCTCTCTTTATATTTCTTTCTTTCTCTCTCTCTCGCTCCCATGATGACACTTATTTCTCTAAATTCTCAGTTTTATTTCTCACCCATTTTCTACTGCATGATCATGTGATATCTTAAGCTACAAATAGAAAAACGAATTGATGTCCCTGTGACTTTATTGTATGTCACTTGATAATGTGTTGACAGTACAATGATAATAACATGACTATATGTTGTGGTTACATTACATATAATTCTTCCAAAACTTTACAAACTACTTGAGCTGCATAGTCCATTAAGCCTCTTAAATACCACATAGGTCAAATGTGACCACATCCATTTATAGTTATATCCAATTTGGGATATAAAATATCACAGGGTTTAACTCAATGGCATTGCATGAGATTGGTTTAATATTCTAATATCAATATAATATTCCTCAACCTTTCCTAAGAGGATGCACATGAACTAGTTATTGCCTCAAAGGTTCAGAGAACCAGAATGTCAAAAGGCCTGGAAGAAAATCCCCACTGTAAGTCAGAATGATGCATAAGGTGAGTGAAATGTTCAAGACACCTGGAAATCAGTTTATGCACAATTTCTCCAAGCGTCTTTAAAACTTTTCACTTAATGAGGCATACAATAAGGAGAAAAAAATGACCAGGAAAGGTATGATATACTTGGAAAAGGTGGTAATCCAATTTATAAACCCTGATCCCCCCAACCATCTGGAGGTGCCAGATTGGCAGGGTTTCTCTGTCAGCATTCTGTCTATTATCTATGCTTCACAAAGCAAGAAAGACAATCACTCAGCACTTTCAAAAGCTTAAAATCAAGGATTCCTTTAACATAACTGGTCTGCAATCAAATTTCTTTAAAGACAGCTCTTTGCTCTTGTGCTTCATTTAAGAGAAGAATTAGAGATTAACAGAATAAACTGCACATCTTATGGGTAATGGCAAAGATTTAGGCAGGAAGTATCCCCCATCAGGCCTGAGGGTGCATCTTCTTTCTCTCTTCAAACCCCTCGCCCCCTGAGGCTAAGCTTAAATATGTGATGATGTGACAGTCTGGCGAAACCCACAGACTCGGAAGCTTCCCATAGCATGGTGAGCTCATTATTTCTGTGCAGAAGTAAGAGCAATAGAGTGAGACAGGTGAGTGTAGGCAGAGTGGACAAATACGGGGAAGAATGGTGAACCTCAAGCATGCGTTCTACTCTAGTAATACTTTTCTTGAAATGAACTTGGGCTACTTTTCTTATTCATTAACTATGTCTACTTTAATGGACCTTTTGACACAAATAGGAGCTTGGGCATGGTGATGCACAACTGTAATCTCACTATTTGGGAGGTTAAGAAGGATCACAAGTTCAAGGCCAGTCTCAGCAATAGAGGGACGCCCTCAGCATCCTAGTGAGATCCTGAATCAAACCACAAAGTAAAGTAGGCCAGGAGGTGTAGCTCAGAAGTAGAATGTCCCTGGGTTCAATCAACAATACAACACACACACTCATATATGAGCTATAAGCTTCTGTGAAATTATTCTACTTATATTATAGGTCATAGTATATCTGAAGTAACAAGCTATTATACAATTAGTGAAAACATTGAAGGATAGATTTGACTGTTTCAAGTTAAATAAACAACTGCAACAAAATGCAGAAATTAAGCACTTGTATTTCAAAGTGAAATAGTAGCTAAAAATTCTCTAAGCCAAGAAGGTACAAGATATAGCTTCATGTTTGCTGATAGAATCATTCAACTCTGGGATTTTACATAAACTTCTAATTTGGGATTTTAATGATAGGCAAAAAAAAGCTTTACTGAATTTATTACTCTAGTGTGAGTGAATCTGAGTTGATTGGTGTAAAGGAAAAAAAAATTAAAGTTAATGATGTAATGTTTTTAGCTGGGCATGGCAGCACAGGTCTGTAATCCCAGTATTTGGGAGGCTGAGATAGAAAAATCACAGGTTCCAGGCCAGCCTAGGTAACTTAGTGAGACCCTGTTACAAAATAAAAATTAAAGGGCTGGGGGTGTAGTTCAGAGGTAGAATACTTCTGAGTACAAAAAATAAAAAATAAAAAACATAACAAACAAATAAACAAACAAAAAAACTAATTTTTATAAGAACAAGAAGAGTATTGAGAATTCCTATTTTGGAGAATAAAGACTCTTGAAACTTTTAGAATTCCTCTAAACAATGAAGCTGAAATTAAGGGTGCTGACTTTAAATGTAGAAAAGAGAAAATCAAACTTGAGATCTGTTTTATGAGTAGAAAACACATAATAAGAAAAAGAAAATAAGGCCCTGATCTCTGAAAGGCAGCTGTATATAATTTTAAACCACTAAACTCATAACCAAGAAACCCAAGAGCAATAAAAAGATGGTTTCTGCCTTTAACACTCTAACTTAGTTTTGTTTTGTATTTAATGTTCAAAGGCTCAATTTATGTTGAGTAGGAACTTCAGTTGAAAACTGTCCTTGACTATTACTGTTCAGATTGGAAAAATGACTTAGAGTGCTTTTAATATTTCCAAAACATGGGGCAGAAGACTGAATCAAACAAGTAACTCTGGGAAACCCTTCCTTATAAGTTTGACGCTGTATAATCCCAGAAGGGATGGGGGAGCGGGCTATTAGGGAAATGAGCTGAATTGAAGCCTGGCATTGGTATAAATTTACCCAAATTCAAATAATATTTAGGTTGAAAGCTCAAAGAAAACTCAGGTGAATTGAAACAAGAAGTATTGAAGTTTAGCATGAAAGAAAATCTTCTAAAGCAGAAAGAGAAGTACAAATTCGTCTATTTTTTCCAGAAATATACAGATGTCTTTATTCTTTGCAGAAGCTCCATTATAGTGTCTGATCAAGTAAATGTTATTGCCTATATAAAGATATAGAAAAGTTTATGTCAAAAAGAGAATGACCTTCCTTTTCCAGTTTCTAAAACATAGTAACTATTCTACCACTGTTTTTTTTTTTTTTTTTTTTTCTTTTTTTGTGGTACTGGGGATCTAACTAGGAAGCATTACACCTCTGAGCTAGCCCCCTTTTTCATTGTTTTATTTTGAAGCAGGGTCTTGATAGGTTTCTGAGAGCCTTCTTACATTGCTGAGACTGGTTTCAAATTTGTGATCCTGCTTGTCTCAGCCTCCCAAGTACTGGGATTATCGGTGTGCACCACCACATCAAGCTCTGCCTCACCTTTTGTAAACATTCCTTGCCAACTAACCTTCACTTCTCTTTCATGAGATCATGATATTTTCAGAGCACATCTGTCTAGAGCCAAGAATCATATTTCTTCTATCATGTATTGAGCATGGGATCAAGAGTCAGAGACTTCTATGTTACAACATGGGGCATCTTGTTTTACAGGGGAACATGTTTTAGAAAGCCTGTAGCAGCTTACTCTGTGTGTGTGTGTGTGTGTGTGTGTGTGTGTGTGTGTGTGTGTGTGTGTGTGTAATTTGTGTCATCTAGTTCCTCTGTACTAATAAGACCTGGGAGCCCATATGCAGGTCCTATATACATTGTTATCATCAGCATCACCAACCAAAGTATTTGTTACATTCTTGCCACTCATAAATGTATGCTGGACTGAAAAATACACATTCTTATTAATAAAACAAAAGGAAAGAAAGGTTTTCTGGAGTCAAACTAAAAAAAATATTAAAGGGATATTTAGTGAGTATAAAAGGAAGAATTCCAAGCTCATCATTAAAAATTACGGTACATATGTCAGGTGATCCAGTCCACTGAGCTAGATAGTTCAAGAAGGCCTGACATAATTCCATTCTTCAATATGTTTAAGGGAATTGGGGCTTTTAGTAGAAGAAGCCCCAAAAAACTTCACTACCAAGATATAAAGGAGAAAGGTATGGCGGTGCACTCCTGTACCAGAGAGGCCAGCCAGAGAGGTCTTCTGCAACTTAATGAGACCCTGTTTCAAAATAAAACAACAACAAAATAGGGCGGAAGGTATAGCCTGGAGGTAGGATGCCCCCCTGGTTTCAATTCCCATCATCATTAAAAAAAGAAGAAGAAGATAAGGAATGGAAAGGCAAGAGGAAAATTCTAAAGTAAAATAGGGAGAAAGGAAAATATTTGCAATTGTTTGTAGAGAAAATGCAGAACTGCCGTATAGAAATCAGCAGTTATTTTTAGCAGGTAATAACACAAGGGGATATTTTTATTTGTGTTTTGAATTGAGCACATTTGTACAGAGTGCCTCTCCTGTGACATGTGGATTCCCAGGGATTATGTTAGCAATGCTGACATGGAGCTAAGGTTTGAAAGCCGCCAACAGCATGGTGATTGACATCTGGAAGGTGAACATCCTGAGAAGATACCAGAGCAGATGAGCTGACTTCGTGGGAATGGAGACCTAGCGGACATGTCCAGAGATCACAGGTTATCCAGGTCAAGAGGGTGAAGACCAAGGATAACAGGAGAGGAGAGATGGTGCCTTGCAGTACGAGTTGTTTCATTAATTCATTAGCTAATTGAGGGTTTGTGTGATTCCACATTTCCTAAAAGAACTCCTTTTCAAACACCAGTAGTACTCTCCAGGATCTTTAGGAAGGAGGCCAACATTACTTGGCCTTCTGGTCTATACACAGGTGGCTGTGAGGCAGGTGAGCTTCCGTCCTCCTGCGCCTTTGCACAGGGTTCTTGTTCTCTATTTTTTAGATGCAAAATAATGTTGAAGGCGAGTTCCATTTATAATAACCACTTTAGAACACTGTTGCTAAGAGCACAGGCTCTGGAGACAGGCAGATTTCTAACACCCATCTGCAACACTTGGCTGCAAACTATGCCTCAATTTCCTCATCAGACTAACTGCACGATCTATGCGTAAGAGAGCTGTTTTTAAGAAGAAACTTGACAAATAGTTGTGAAGGTGAATTATTATGGGGACATTATTATTATTATTATTATTAATTTTATTCAGATTTTAAGAAGGTATCTAACTGACAAAAAAAATGTAACCACAGTATAACCAGCAAGTGTTTTCTAAAAATACCGGATATAAAACTTTTGTGCAAAGAAAATTAATGAAGAATTTGTCTATTTTCAAAGACATTTGGCTACTTTAAGTTGGTAATAAATGATTGCCAATTTAAAGGCCAAGTTAACTGAAAGGCAATTAGGATGGTTTTTTCTTTGCTTTAGGGCTTGAAATGCTGGTTATAACTCTCCCAGGGAAGGGGAAGAGGCGCATCTCATGAACAGCTGATTCAGGACTTCTTTGAAAGGGTACCTGATGATCTCTTCTTAGGTTATGAATAATGAGAACATAAATCATCACATGAATCATCACACTACTCTCACCTGAAAACAAAGGAGTCAGAAAGAGGATTCATACAATTGTGGAGGAAGTGGGAATACCAGAGTAATCTCCACAGTAGACAGATGTGGAAAGGTAGGATGCAGGGCGGTAAGAGAGGAAGCCTTTGGCAAGGGGTGTCAACTAAATTCATGACCACGCTGTGGAGGGCCTCAGTAAGGGTGGCCAATAAAGGAACAACGATCTATGACAATCTACTAAACCTCAGGAAGAACATCAGGAGTTTATGGCATGTCATGGTCAGATACAGGCTGTCACCCGAAAAGTTCACTTATTACCATTCAGGGTTGATGCAGCTAAGTCATGAGGATTGCCATCTCATCAATAGATAAACCCATTGCACTGGGTCTACTGGGTGGAAACCCAGGCTGCTGGGTATGGCCGGAGATGTTGGGTCCCTGAGGGTGTGGACTTCGGAATTGTGCATTTGTCTTTGAATCCCCTTGCTTGCTTGTTCTCTGGCTTCTGGTGATGTAAGAGGAGATCCTTGCTTACTCTGTCTTTCTCTGCTTCCTGCCGCCATACCCTGAGCTTCAGACCCAGGCCTCAAATCTTCCTTTCTCTACGTTGTGTTGTCAGTTGTTCAGATTATAGCAGGGAGAATGTTGACAGACATTGCATTTGAGCCGCAATACACTCCCCAATCAACATGTGGTCATTGCTAGAAGAAAACACATAAACTAATGATTATAAATGATTCTTAAATTTGCATATTACATAGCATGCTTTGAATTAAGTTGCTAAGATTGTGTTAATATAAAGCATGGAATCTTCAAATGCTTATTTTACTGAATCAGAATGCTCACAAAGTGATTCTTATTCCTACAGATTCTTCAAGGAGCCCGGTGCAGTGAGGCAGACTTGAAGAGAACACAGCACCATCCTTGCTCTCGGTTGAAGGCCAGGTGGAGACACAGCCGTCACTTTCACTGATGGGCCTTTGACAGCCGTCATCTCTCACAAGGAAGTAAACTACAGAAAGGAAACCATGTGCCTTTTCCCTGTATGGGGCAGGTGAGTGAAGGGAATGTGCAGATTGAGTCACAGAATGCCTAATTTGTATGGCAATGATTTCAGTGTAATGGGGGGGAGGGGGGAGAGAAAGGAACTTCAGAGCTAGGGATCAACATTCCTAGAATAATGGGGAAAATCAAACATGCATGGGAGTGCTCTAAGCTGCAAACCAAGACCTTGTCATCATTTCTTATCAGCAGCAGGCCCTCCCGGTGAGATCATAGCTAAGGAGAACTCGAGTAAATGACTCTCAGAAACTTGAAAAGAGAAATGTAGGGTTCAAAACTAACTGGGATACATTCCAAATGATGCAGAAGGCAAACTTGTACAATAATGCCATTTTACATCTGGCTTATTCTTTGAAAAAGTCTAATATACTAATACTTCATTGTAGTAAAACACCATTTATTGAATCTGAAGCAAAGGGAATTGCTTCTTTTTCTGTTTTTTTTTTTTTCAGACATAATTCATTTTTTTCTTCCCACTTCTGAATCAAATTAGTCTGCCAGGGGAAAAAAAAAGATGTGTGCTCCTATAGATTGAAAATAATGATTAGTGCAAACTTCACTGGTTTCCTTCTATCTTCCTAGTTGAATAAGAATAGACATTTGCCTTTCCCGAATTTACACAGCATTTCTAGTAGTTTAGTTTTTTAGGCTCTCTCTTGGTCTTGTCTCTTCTCCCCTGATACTGCTATGACTGAAGTTATCTCTCCCTTCAGTAAGTTTAGATTCTATTAAATTTGATCTTTTCAATTAGTTACACTCGTACACTGACAGAAGTCTTCCCCAAGGAAGCCATGAAATAAGTTCATGGTGGGTAAGAAGAAAAAAAAAAAAGCAAGTGGAAATGAATTGGACACTTTGGAAAGACCAATATATTGTGTGATGATTTTTCTCTCATGATAGCTTGAATTAAAAAGATAAGCTACTGATTTGGGATCAATATCTTTCTAATGTAGAGAAAAAGGAGTGCTATCTGAAACTATGTTGGTCTTTGGAGACAACCTCAGTAATGAAATAGAGTAACCATGGAAAACTTAGGCTTTGTAATGTTAGCCTGAAAGTTCCCCAAATAAGACATCTCTGATCATTTTTTTGGTATCCAGATACATTTTTTTCATTTAATTTTCAACAGTCTTACTTATTTCTTTTTGTATCAGCAGAATATTTATTCACCATCTTTACTATTTGTTTTGTTTTGTTTGTTTGTTTTTAAATAGATAAATGTCTTCCACAGGCATTTTTTTTTCACATGTAATTGTCCACATCTGAGTCTTTATTCTCTATTAGACTTTTGAGGATTTAGACGGTGCCACTCTTTTTATCTTCAAATTCCTATTGCACTGGGATAGTGGTTTGCCTATAGGATATATTTGTTTTAATTTTTTATGGTACTAGGGATTGAATTCAGGGACATTCTACCTTTGAGCTACACCCCAGCCTTTTTTTTTTTTAATTTTGAAACCGGGTCTCACTAAGTTTTGGAGTGCCTCACTAGGTAGCTCAGGCTGATCCTTACACTGGATCCACCTGTCTCAGCCTCTCAAGTACTGAGTTACAGATCTGCATCACAACACTTGGCCTTGTTTTACTTTTTTAAATATTACTTCTAACTGAACGAAGCTGTCTTGTTAGTTGTATACACATTTTGATATTTTTGTTGTCCCACAGGATCCTGCTCAGGCACACTGACAGCAAGGGACATCTGAGCTACCACACCATCCATTTTAGAAATGGATAGAGCAGGTAGAGAAATTTAATTGGCCAAACTGAAACCCATAAGTAATCAGTAGAGAGTGAAGCAAGGAATACCTGGCTAAAGAAACAAATGTATTATAATTAGACCAATTATTCTAGATGTAGCTCATCAGCTTGTAGTGATAAAGGCCATTAATGAGCTTTGTCACTGGCAACATTGCTTTCTAATCTTAATCCTTTTTAGGGTTATTAGCTTTAATGCTACTTGCACAGAGATAAGTTAATTTATGCTAAAATTAAATTGAGAACTAACAAGTAATGATTGCTGTATGTGAGCAGTGATTTCTAAGGTTTCTCTCTGGCTGACAAAAGTTTCTGAGGATCATGCAGAAATTCCAAGGCCTTTTGAGCAGGTGGAGGAGACTGAGAACAAGAAATATTCACCCTTTGAAAGAATACCAGGTAAGGATTTTCATTCTATTTATAGTAAAAAAAAAATACCTTTTTTGATGCACTATAGCTTCATAGCATAATGCAGTTTATAGTGATAGTGACATTATTTAAAGAAATTGTCAATGACTATTTCATTTACTATTAACTATTGGCACACCATGTTCTATCTGCTATTAGGAAAACTCTCCAAAAAGGAGAAGAATCAGTAAACATAACAGTTGCTCTCAGACCCAGCGTACTTAGAAGTCTGTACACATATGTCAACAGAATCATGAGTCATGGTATCAGCCTTACTTAATCAGTTCTTCATCTGAGCCTCAAACAGAAAATGACCAGATGACACTTTTTTTAAAAAAATACCATTACTGGTGCATTATAGTTAAGCATCATAGTGAGTTTCAAGTTTGTAGAAATGTACATGCGCCTACATCACTTAGTGTATTTCTCTCTACATTCCCCTACCCCATACATTTGGTGAGATTGGTAATGGCATTTTCATATGTAGATATAGTATTATTTGAATGCTGTTTCTTCAATCCTCTTCCCCCTCCCCTATAATTATTTAATGATTCTACAATTCAGTCATTTCAATACAGACAACTTGCTTGGATGCCTTCTGTGATAAAATTCTACCAAACAGCTATAAAAAGCTTTCATAGGGAACTCTTTGAGGACAGCAGAACTCAGATACTCAAAGCCTGACAGGGATCAATTTCTCTCATGAATATAGATGGGAAGTAATATAATTACAGAGTACATACAGAATGAGCAGTAGATACAATTTACCAGCAAATTTATATAAAAAAGTAACTCTTAGAAATTCAGAAACAAAAGGTAATACTGCCTTAATCTGATAGAGAGTATCTGTGAGCAATTTACAAAAGCATTCCTTTTGATGGCCTTTACATCACTGGACTAGAAATCCACTGCCAAACACTGATGATGAGTAATCATCAAACAAGAAGATTGTCATTAATTGCAAAGATTTTTTTTAAACATAGTAAAACAGCTTTAAAGACTTATTATCGGAATGAATGGCATAGGTAGGGAGGGAGGAGAGGAAGCAGGTGGGATGGGAAAGGGAATACACCAAGAGTTTTGTGCGTGTATTAACATGTTACAGGTCATTAAGCACTGTGTTACCTCACTTTGATGTGTGTAATTGCAGCGTGCTTATAATTTTAAAAAAAAACCTAAAAAATCAATGGTAAATTGTCCAATTACATTCATGCTATGTGTATAAAATTAAAAATTTAATTTATATCTATATATTTTTGGAAGATCTATTCTGATCTTTCATAAATCTGTCAATCTGATAGCTACTCACTCCCTTTTCACACATATCATATGTGACCTTTAAATTGTCATACTAGGATGCTCAAATAAAATATTCTGTATCTGATAAATTCAGAATCTGCTATCTTTATCTGATTTCACCTTTTTTTAAAAAAAATTCATAATCTCTTCTCAGAGTGGGTTGTTTCTTTTATAGTCGACATTTTATTTTAATTTACTCTTTTGTTGTTGCTTTTGTGACATCACCCTTACTTAAATGTCATCCGTGGAAATCCTTCCTAGCTCAGGCTTAAATTATTTTTTTTTTCCTGGAGAGAAAATTTTTATTCCTTTTTGCCCTTACATAAACTTTTGTTTTTGAGAAGGCTTTATTTAATCACACAGGTATCAAAATTAGTCCTTCACCTCTATAAGATCAAGCTCTTGTTGAGCAAATCTCAAAGCACTTGTGTATGTGATTGTGTGCAGATATGTGTGCACACCTGCACATATGCAGCTATGCACATACACACAGAAACAGATATAGAATGTATACACGCAGATATTTCCCTTACTTCAGCCTGCACCAAAGCCAAAGATGGCTACCCTGCCCATCCCGACTCTGTCATTTCTCCTTCAGTTACTGCAGGTATTGGCTTTCACAAATGCAGACTCAACATTGGTCTTGTGTCAAACCCACCTGTGTTGCCAGCACCACAGGCTTCGACTCCAGTGTACCACAAGAGCAATAGGCTTAAAAATGGTAGCAGGACCAGAGGGACTCCAGATAATAGAGGAGAAACCTCAGTGGAGCCAGGGAAGTGGTCTAAGAGAAGGGGAGAGGGAGGACTGAGGTTCATTATTGGAAATACTAACACTGACTTTGTGTACATATGTGAAAATCCCACTGTCAGTCTCAGGCCTCTGTATGGGAAGGGGGGAGCTGGGGAGGCGGGGGTGGGGCAGGTGCTGTGTGCATGTATGTCATTGTCAACATGATTTACATTATGATGTGAGACCATAATGCACCAATAAAAGCACATTAAAAAAATGATAGAGGTAGGCCATCAAAGAAAACGAGGTGATCCAGGAATCACGTCATTGTCAGCTCTCAGTTCAGTTCGAAACTTGCCATATGTTTAAACTTGGTGCTTTTCCCCCAACAATGCAGACAATCTGGGGCTTTAAAACAACCATATGCTCTTCATCTAATTTGGGCCACATCCTCATCCCTAGCCATTGAAGACTGTCTTATTTCTCACTCGTTATTACATTGTATCCAGAAATTTTTAGGCAGCCTGTATCAGGAGGGTGTCTCTCTGGTCCTCTGGGCCACCGTATTACTGGAATTGAAAGCCCCAGCTTTGTTATTTTAAAAGTCAGAGTTGTCAAAACCAGAACCTAACATGTAATTTAAAAATACAGGGGGAGGGGGGAACCCACAACAACTTCTATTTCTGAGTTCCGCACTCTCCGTTCACACAAACATAAACTATAGTTTAAATGAGTACTTAATTATACACTGGTAAAACTGCTAGGGAACTTGGCAGACGGTCTACTTTTAGAAGCACTCCACATAGATTTATATATCACATTTTACATAATGAAGACTACTTCCCCACCTCTTGCTAAGAGCAAAGTAATAATAAGGGTAATAATCGGCTTCTTAAGGATGGGGATAGAGCGGGAGGGTTTAGGGAGCTAAGACAAGGGGCTAGTTAACAGTGGGTGGTGGATTCGCTTTCCATACTAGGTGAAAGACTGTAAAATTTTGCAGCCCCATAGATGGAGAGCACGTGGATGTTTTTAGAGTCCCAGCTTCTCCACCTTGTGGAGGGGAAGGTGGCAAATCCAAGCCCGAGGCTGAGCTGGGGAGCCTTTCTCCTGGATCACACCCATGTGGCTTTCTCATATGGCTGCACTCAACTTCTCAACCTGGAAACTCAGATGGAACTTTGAGCCAAGCTTTGAGCGCTCACCTGAGCACATGGGGGCGGGGGGCGGTGCTCCTTCTTGCTCTTACGGTTCAGTCTAAAACTGTCAACAGTGCAGAACTTCCTGCTCCTGGCCTGGTCCCCATTGGGTTTCTGTTTCTAAGGATGCTGACGTGCTCAGCAAAGCCTCATTTATCCTTTCATCCACGCGTGCGAGCTTGACTAATTCTGCCTTCCTGCTAAGGTGCAAAGCAAAATGCCTCCTTTCCAGAACGATCTCCCATGGAAGGCATGAGCAAGCTGGAGAAAGGTCCCCTTTTACTGATTCTTGCCAAGGTGACTCCATGCCAGGTTTTATTTATTTATTCATTGCTACTGAGGGTTGAACCCAGAGGCATTCTACCTCTAGGCTACACCCCCCCGTCCTTTTTATTTTGAACAGGGTCACTGATGGTCTTGCCAAGTTGCAGAGGCTGGCCTCAAACCTGAGATCCTCCTATCTCAGCCTCCCAAGCCTGTGCCACCAGGCTTGGCTAATTGAATTTTAATTAACAAATTAAAACAGGTGTGTGTGTGTGTGTGTGTGTGTGTGTGTGTGTGTGTGTGTGTGTGTTTACTGGGGACTGAACCTAGGGGCATTCTACCTCTGTGCTATTTCCCAGCCCTATTTTATCTTTTATTTTGAAACAGGGTCTCACTAAATTGCTGTGGCTGGCCATGATACTGCAGTCCTCCTGTCTCAGCCTCTTACCTACTGGTATTAGACCACGCCTGGATGCACATTACCTTGAATGGGGATATTCTTTCTGTGGAAGCTTTGGAAAGGAAACAAGGGTCACAATGCTATGAAGAGAATCTGGAATATCTCCTGCAGTTTTATCTTTGTTCCCTTTGGATCTGAAAGGCGAACCCACTTTTGTCTCTGGCTTTTTATTGTCATCCACAACATTCGTAGGTGACCATTCCCAGCGGAATCAACATCTATTGTGCCTTGATAGGGGAATTGAGAACAGCGCAGGAGCTGCATCAGCAGTCAGCGAACCACCTGCCCAGGTACAGCTCCAGGGCCGATGGTGCAGAGACAGAACAAAGGAAGGAAGCATCCATCCTCCGCAGCCTGGGGCACACAGGTGCATGCGAGGAGAGGCGGCCCACAGTCAACAAACCCAGAAGTAAATACTTCACAGGATCACTTCAGAAAGTGATTCATGGGGCAGACAAAAATTAAGCAGATGAGATGATTGAACATGGCTGTCAGGAGGCAGCTCCTTTGGGTGGGGTGTAGGAAAGGTCCTTCTGGGGAGATGAGACTGAGCTGAGAGATTAGTGTGGTAAAGAGCAAGTTTTAGGGGAAGGAAAGGTCCGGGGTTTGTTCTCAGAATGTAAAGCAGACCTGGGTGGCTGGAACACAGTAAGGGCTGCAGAGAGATGGGGCCCTGCCACATGTTTGCAAGACCTCTGATCAATGATAAACTGTACCCTTTCATTTTCTGTATGTCTCGAAGAAGGAAGCGATATTGATTAAAGGTTGCTTACTCTTCTTTTGTGTGTTAATGATTTATGTTTGCTGCAGTGCAAGCAGAAATGATTTTTGCATCAATGGTGAGAAAATTAAGAACTTGTGATTAAAATGGAAAAAATAAAAGCAAGATTTATGTCCCCCTTAGACGCACAGTGGAAATATTACTCCTGGTATCTCCACCTTTAGCAGGCTGCTTCAGGTAAGCTAATAGCTTCAGATCCCTCCAACCTC
Organism: Graphiurus murinus; assembly: GCA_004027655.1. Lineage (NCBI taxonomy): Eukaryota > Metazoa > Chordata > Mammalia > Rodentia > Gliridae > Graphiurus > Graphiurus murinus. Next base: position 11,183 of record PVLC010002099.1, on the reverse strand, counting down.
GTGCCACGAACAAGTATAACACAAAATAAAATCAGGAACTCTGCCAGGCGTGGTGGCGCACGCTTGTAATCCCAGTATTTGGGAGGCTGAGCCTGGAGGATGTGGGTTCGCGGCCAGCCTCAGCTACCTACTGAGGCACTCCACAACTTAGTGAGACCATTTTTCAAAATAAAGAATAAAAAATAGGGCTGGGGCTGTAGCTCGGAGGTAGAATGCCCTTTAGTTCAATCCCCAATACTGCAAAAAAAAAAAAAAAAAAAAAAAAAAAAAGATCAGAAACTCAAAGGCAACTAGTGATCAAGCAAAGTCAAGGGTTAATGCCTTGAATATGTGCAAGAAGCAAGTTTTATGAATATGTGTGTGTGTGTGTGTGTGTGTGTGTGTGTGTGTATGTGTGTATTTCCTGATTCTATGAGAAAATTGTTGGGTGTAGGTAACAAGCCAGGAAAGGGTAAATTGTTGAAAAGGGGGAGATATGTCAGTGAAACAATGAAAATTCTTAAGAATCAGCATGTTGGATGCTTACTTTGGCAGCACATATACTAAAATTGGAAACATACACAGGAGATTAGCAAGGTCCTTATACAAGGGTGACAGTGACACAAACATTCATGAAATGTCCCATGCTTTTCAAAATGGAAAAAAAAAAAAGGCTTAAATAGACCTTTTCTCAAGGATAGTAAACAAATGGCCTGCTGCAAGTATATGAAAAGATGCCCAACATAATGGTTATGGAAGTGAAAATCAAAACCACATTGAGAGATTACCTTGTAACCATTAGGCTAGCTACAAAAAAAAAATCAACAAATAAAAAAAAAAACTCAGAAAATAACAAGTATTGGTGAGGATGTAGAAAAATTAGAACTCTTGTGCTATGTTGGTGGCTATGAAAAATGGTGTGGCCATTATGAAAAGCGGTACAGTCTTTCTTTATAAAATTAAAATAGATACTAGATGACCCAGAAATCCTTCTTCCAGGTACATAGCTAAAAGAATTGAAAACAGAATTGGAAGAGATATGTGTACACCCATGTTCACAGCAGGACTACTCAAAATAGCCCAAAAGTAGAAGTGTTCACTACAGATGAATATATAAAGAAAATGGGGCATACATATACAAGGGGATATCATGCAGCCTTACAAAGTCAGGGAATTCTGGCACATGGATGAAGTTTGAGGACATTATGCTGGGTGAAATAGCCTAGTCATAAAAGGGCAAATGCTATAGACTTCCAATTATATGAAGTATCTTGAGGAGTCAAGGCAATAGGAACAGGAAGCAGAGTGGTGGTTTCTAGGGCCTGAGAGAAGGGAAAAGGGGGGATTATTCAATAAATATAGTGTCAGTTTCGCAAGAAGAAAATGAATGGTGCCCTTTGGTTGTGCAATGATGTAAGTATACTTAATACTACTAAAATATACTCTTGCAAACTGTTAAGAGGATAACTTTATGCTATACATTTTTTTTTTGCCACAGTAAAAAAAAAAAAACACCAAAGGATTAAACACTTGCAGAGAGGAAGGAGACATAGCATCAATAAATCAGAAGTTCAAGCATTGCAGAAGAGCTAGGAAAGTTAGGTACATTATACTTGTTAAGACCACATACAAATGTCACACAGATTTCAAGGATGACTTGCTCCTCACGTGGGGTGAAAAGATGAAGAACACAGACAGAAAACGGTGCCCTCTGCAACTCACTAGATTAGACAACTAATTAAAACAACGCTTTCCCTGACTTTTCCGAAAGGGCAAATGGTAAAACCTCTAACACAAAATCTCCCCTTCCCATTTTCAAGTTTGTTGAGAAAGGGAAGCTTGAGATAAGCAAAAAGTAACAGCACAGCAAGTGACAATTTAACTTTGTTTTATAGTTGCAGGCAAGGCTGCATGTGTTATGATTTGATGGGGTCTTCTCATTGCCACTGTAAAGAAAAGCAAGTGGATGGAGGGTCAAGGAAAATCACTTGTAGGAATTACTAGCAGAGGAACTGCATGGTTGCCTATTTCCTGTTAGGGTCAAATATTTGAGTGCTTCATATGACCACCCCATGCTTCTTTTCTATAACTTCTATTAGAACCAATCTTTTCTATGCATCTACTCATTTTTTGGAAACGCAGGTAATCAAAGATGCCAAATCACAGGAAGCAGCTATCTATGAACTAACATAAGCCATCTCTTTTCCACATGGCCCATCCAGCAATTTCATGATGTACTGCTTTCCTTTGCATTGGCTGTAGTCAAGGAAGACTTCCTCAACGGCCGTGCTGCCGGATCCAAAGGACTAAGTAGATTTACAAGAAGACCTGGATTCATTACCTGGAACTGCAGCTTGGCAGGTACATTAGTGTGGGCACGATAAAATCACTGCAATGGAGTTTCCTCATCTGTAAAATGACTCCATGTACCTCACAAGGTTTTAACAACAGCTAAATGAAGTAACATATGTGCAAGCTCTTGAAACAATAAAACACACTACAAATGTGGGCTATAATTGTCATGATAGGTCTAAGATCAGTGACCTTAACCAGGAGTTAGAGAACACAAAGAACGCTATTTTTAAGCATACTAAAAATAGGCTCTTCCAATGCATCATCTCTTGAAGTAAAATATACGGAGAGTAAAATATGAGGACATTTCTTTAGTAAATTTATTTTGAGAACAATAGGGAAATGTATGAGCTTTTCTGCCCCAGAAAATTCAATGTCCTAGGTGTTAAATTCTTGCAGAAGAAATATTTATTTCCCTTTTATGCACAATAAATTCTAAATTAGAATTGTAAAATTTCATTGTTTAGTCTATACATTTTATTTATCTGCAGCAATTAAACAGTGAAAATCTTAATGCTAAGAGATTTAGTATTGCTTAACGCTGGAAAATCAGCAGTCAATCTGGATTATAATAATTTCTGTAGGTGATTTTAAGTTCTTAAATGTTTGTAACCTCTTTTTTTTTTTTTCTTTTTCTTTTTCAATACTGAGAATTTAACCCTGGGCCATTCTACCTCTGGGATAACACCCCTATCCCATTTTAAATTTTAACTTGAACCAGGGTCTTGTTAAATTCCTGAGGATCTTGCTAAGTTGCTGAGGCTGACCTCAAACCTGCAATTCTCCTATCTCAGCCTCCCAACTACTAGGATTACAGGCATGTGCCACCACACCCAGTTTGCAACCTTATTTTTTCAGTTTGCTGAAGTGGGGGAGAATTCGTCCCTGCCTTAGTTTGACTTCTCCACGAACAGTGCCTGAGACACCGATTTGGAGCAGCTTGTTTGTTGGAGGGATGATCACAGCAAGCCCAGAGGAGAAGATAACAAGACAACCGAGGGAGAGAAGGCGGTGGGAGATGCAGCCCTGAGCTGGGTTCCCTGGTGCACATCTAAAGCTCAGCCCCCGTGTGGAACAAGGAACCTTGTAGAACATATCTCAGAATAATCCTCCCAGGAAAGGAAGGCCGAGGTATTTAACTTCTGCTTCTCTCCTATTGGTTAGGGGTTGTTCCCATGTGCTGATTGGCTGAGTGGCTTTCCAAGGCCTCAGGGGCAATCAGGAAAGCACGCGCTGGTCAAGAAGGGCCGGCGCCATGCTCTGAAAGCAGAGCTGCCCTCTGGGTATAGTGTAGGCACACAATTGTCTCATGCTTTATCCAATGCCATTGTGACTAAGTCAATTAATATATGAATGCTTAGAATCCTGATGCTTGTCATTTTGGAAACACCATAAATGGCCACCAGATGTTAAGCATTACTAGCTGGAAGGAGATTTACTCTCGTTCCCCGATACCCACTCTTTCTTATACCTTCTCTTTTGAATTCTACTGCTAAATACACCTGTCCATGTCTTGCATGTATATGTGTGTGCATGTGTGAACATGACTTCTCTTCCCGTTAGCATTTTATAGCATTAATTTTCTGTGTTTTCTTATTTAAGTGGCAGCCTGTTTGAAAATGAAGGTCAAGTGCTTCATTTGACTTTGCGTACTTGCATAGACCTGGAACCATCTAATGTATAGGAAGGTGCTCAGTAAGCATTATGCCTCGTAGCGTGCTTTTAAGGTGAGTATCTTTCAATCACCCTCACCACTGAGCTTTACCAGCGTTTAAAACCTATGGCCTTATTATTTCAATGAAAATTCAAATTCATAGCTCCCATTAGTACTGCAGAGAATTTCTGGCCTAGTTTCCCTGGATATTAATGGAAGTTCAGATCTTTTAATGAGCTTAATACAGGAAGAATTTTGGTATTCAAATAAATGGCTGTCCCTCTCTTAGCCTAGGGCTAGAGAGAAAACAGCCACCATTATCAACTGGTCAGATAACATCAAAGATATGTAACTAGTAGTGAGGACATTAGCTACTGCATAAACAATGACTGTAAGTTATTTTGGTGCATTCTTTTCCACCTGATGTTTAACTTATCGGACACAATTCTCTCTTGCTCTCCTCCTGCCTTACTGATAGATTCATCTAATGTACTTTTCTGTTTCCTCTTCATCTCCTTGGTTTTAAAATTTGGGACACCAGATCTCAGTCTTTGGGAAAGATTCTCTTCTCCATCACTTCTACATTTTTCTCCAATCCAATCTTCTCTACTGAACTCAAGGCATGTGGAACTGACTGTGTTCTCAATAGTTCCATTTTGATGGTTAGGTAGATTACAAAAAAAAAAAAAATGAAAAAACAAATTAAAGATACCAAGTCCTCCTGCCTCTGCATCCTCCTTTGCAATGTGGCGCTCATTTGATGGTCCCATTCAGAGGATGGCTCTTCTTCTTCCCTTGTCCCCCTGAATTTAGTGGAATATGTGAATTGATTATATTAAGTGCAGTGAAAGGGACATTGTGGGGCTTGGGAACCAAGGATTCCAAGGACCTTGGTTCAGCCTTCACTGGTGTGTTGGAAAGGAACATCATACAGAGGGGAGATAATTCATCCCATCTGAGATTCCCTAGATTGACCATCACCCAGTTAAGTCCCCAACCTACTGCAGCCACATGAGGCTCACCTGAATTCAGCAGAAACATTAGTGGAGTTCAGTTCAAATTGCTGACACAAGCCAGGAGGCTTGGGAGGCTGAGACAGGAGGATCAAAGGTTTGAGGCCAGCCTCAGCAACTTAACAAGTTCCTCAGCAGCTTAGTGAGATCCAGTTTCAAAATGAAAGCTAAATAGGGCTGAGGGTATAGCTGACAGGTAGAGTGCACTTGGGTTAAATCCTCAGTACCACACACACACACAAAAAAAAAAAAAGGAAGGAGAAGGAGGAGGAGGAATATGAGTTATTGCCTCAGTCCCCAAAAAGCCTGCATAGAGTGGCATAGAGTTAATCTTCTGGAATTGTTATCTCTTCATCTACAGTATCAAGGTTGCTCTACATAATCTTCAATAGCTTTCTCATTTTAATGTTATCTCAGTATCAAAGAAACAAATAGACAAAGGTAACTAGATATCCACTTCTAAACTCTGAAGCAAAACAAGCAATAAAAAGAGTTTGCTTTGGATTCTCAAAAGAAACCAACAGATTCTGGAGCTGACTCAAAGATCAGTGACACCTCCTGGGGAGTCATGTAGTCCATGGCCAATGTCAGCCTAGGCAGGATGCGAGGCCAAGTCTCACTGGCAAATGTAACCAATGGTTAAGAAAAAGCAAAGAGCAGTGGTGGGCAGCCGGGCTCAGGACCAAGCTGGCCACCAGGAGGGGGATAGAAGCTGTTGGAATATTCTTGTTTTTCTTTTTGTCCAGTTTATAAGATTAAACATTTCATACACGGTTGTGTGAGGAATTTCATTATGATAATGAGTCCTAGAGTAAAATTTATCTTTGTTCTCTCCTCTTGTCCTTCTTAGATTTGGCTCTGTCTTGTTCTCCAAAATTTTGTTTGTATCTATCATCCATCTATCTATCTATCTATCTATCTATCGAATCTATCTCATTTATCATCTATTTCTATCTATCTGTCTATCTATCATCTGTCTGTCTATAGATATCTACCTATCTATAGATAGGTAGATAGTACATATATTTATCTTGATATATCTATATATGGATATATCTATGTATAGATATATGGAGATATATAGATTTGCATTTGTGTAGATATTTCTATGTATGTATATATATATATATATTTATATATTTGTATGTATATATCAATATCTATAGAGAGAGTTGGTTAAAAAAAGCTGTATTTATTTATTTATTTATTTATTTATTTATTTATTTATTTATTTATTTATGTTTGCATTAGGTATTTTCAGAGCACATACGATCCTTTTCCTAATTTTGTTTTTATTTCAGGTCTACTGAGCTTGTTTATAAAAGAGGGCGGTGATATGCATAACATCAAAATATTGGTAAACCCTGGTTCCATCTGAATAATTTTCTCTGCTCCTAAATAGGTACCTAGTGATCTAAGCTGCCAAAAACTGTCAAGAAATAAAAAGGAATATGAGAATGCCCAACACAAACACCTACACATTAAAGGCAAAGGCCACAAGAGGAGGCGGGTTGCTCTCCCATGTTCCAAGTTGCAGCCCTGGGTCACGTGCTCTTCTGATGGTGGGAGAGAGGCACACAGGGGCCGGATTGTGAACCACGGCTTGGAGAGATCCAAGTCGTCGAACTCAGTTGTGCTCCTGAGAAAGGCTTTCAGCTTTCTGGAGCTTGGTCACACTTTACTTTCACACATCAGGGGATCGTTATATTTGGTTGCTGCTCAAGAGATTTGATTGCTCTGCATTATTCTAGAAACTCAGAAGAGCGACTGAAAATAAACATGGTCCCCAGAAGAATAAGACAAAAAATGTTTCTCATGAAATGAGCCCCAAACAAGGAAAGACTCAATATCTGCATTCCAGAAAGAAGGGTTGTACCAGATATATCTACCTGGAAAAAAAACAAAAACAAAAAACAAAGAGCTGGAAACAGTTTCTCATTGGAATAAAGAACTCTACCTAATTTATAGGCAATGATAGACCAAATCTGCCTCAGGTTATGGTCTTGCATAAATAATTTTACACAATGAGTTCTCTTTATTTTGTTCCTCTGTCTTTTTATCTGCTAGAGTAATAAAAATGATACACACATTCCCCAAGATATTTATGTTTCTTCACACAAAAATCTGCTTGCTTCCATATCTTAGTAAGTATACCCAGGGTTATCAATAAGTCATTTGCAGACAGGTAGTGAGCCAGCTCCAAACTCAGACAGAATGATGATTCTGGAATTTGGAAAGAATGAAGTCCAGTGTACTTAGGGACCCCCTTTCTATCTAGAATCTTTCCTCCATCTTTAAGACAATATCATTTTTGACTAGATATCCAGAAGCTCAAGCACTAATTAAAATTAAACATTGTTCTTTGTGTGTGTTGTTTCTTCTTAAAAATTTAGAATACCTTGATTAAACAAAATATTTCAACTATTGAGGTAGTTCTTGCGTAAGATGGCGCTTATGCGCTATCCTCTATATCATCAGATAGAAGAGCGGCTAATTTCCCTCTTCATTTGTAACCACTTATGCTATTTATGCATATGTGGGCTACTTTTTTAAAAAAATTAAAAAAACAACCAATCAGCCTAGTTTGACAATTCTTCCCTTTCTTTAAAATTTCTTAGGAACTCTGAGTATGATGGCACACACTAGTAATTTCAGTACTTGGGAAGCTTAGAGAGGAAGAGAACAGGTTCAAGAGTAGCCTCAACAAATTAATAAGGTCCTGAGCAATTTAGTGAGGCTCTATTTCAAAAATAAAAAATGAAATAGGCCTGGAGGTATAGCTTGGAGATAAAATGTCCCTGATTTCAATCTCCAATATCACATACACACACACACACACACACACACACACACACACACTCCTTAGAATGAAAACAAAAACAAAATAATTATCAAATTCCTAAATATGTGTGCTGTATCAGTGAAAGGCAGTTTTCTTAAGGGTTTAGTTCATTACTAGCTCTCGAATATGTGAAAAACAATAAATACATTTTGAAGCAAAGGAGCAAAGATAGCTTGTCACATGACCATTCAGCATTTACTAGATATTTGACTCAAGAAAATTGTGGGTGACTTTTGATGTAAATTAGCCATTCAATGTTTGATGAATTGGAATATAAGAGGAACTTGAAATAGTGGAGGAGACCATCTAACAGAATGAGGGAGGTATTCTTAGGGAAGGTGAGGGGAGAATTAAGGAAGGAAACACTTCCACTGATATTATCTGCATATGCGAGAATACTAACATCAATCTAAATATATTGTATGGAGAAATGAGGGAGTGGGAAGGGAGTGGGGAAAAAGCCCACTGAGTGCTGTGTGCGTCAATGCCGCTATCACTGTGAACTACATTATGATGTGAGACTACAATGCACCAATAGAAATATAAACAAAAGAATGAATGCAAAAATAAATGTAGTATGACTTTGGTATACTTCCCTTGATCAGAGACCAAATTTTCCTGACTTCTTACACAGTAACTGTCTCTTTAGTATATCTCATAATTAGAGGCCAGTAAGAAATCTCTACATAGGCATCAGTCCACTGATTTATTCCTTTATGTGTTCAGCCATGTGTTTGTTCAGCTAATTTAGTCTTTGAGCAAATATTTATTGAGCACTAATGGTGCCAAACACTATTTTGGTTGTTGGGAATTAAGGAGCATGAAAAAAAAAAAAACAACAACAACAACAATGGAAGTACAGTATACAGTATGACATCTCCTAAAACAAGGGAGAGTAAAATTGAATGCAATCTCTTACTGGAGACATAAAATCTCACTCAGGGAATCAGGTCAGCCTACCAGGACAAGTAACATCTTAGTGGTAATCTGCAGTGTTTGAGTAGAGGTTGACTAGGTGAATAAAAGTGTTGGATGAGAAAAGATGTTTAAGGCAGAAGAACAACAACAACAACAAAAAAATAACAAAGAATGGGCACATGGTGGATTTAGAGTTAATCTCCAATGGCTATAGCCCAGGAGGGTTCAGTATTTAAACTGGATTTCTTTGGAAGCAACCCAGGGATTTTATAAACCTTCTTGATTATAAACGTCATACAGAAGTCTTAAGATCTTAGGGGAAAACCAAGGCATCTATGATTAGAATTAGGAATCAAGTCTGTTTACCATTGTTGCTTTTATGGGATATGTGATTCTCTACATTTCAAGACCCCATTCTACTTGGATAAGTCTCCTAAGTAGCTCGTTCCCTAAGATCTTCCATGACCTCCTCACCTGTTCTAAATGGAATTAGCTTAAAAACCCAGAACCTGGTTGGTGTGGTGGTGCATGCTTGCAATCCCAGTAGTTGAGAGGCTGAGACAGGAGGATTGCAGGTTTGGCCCAGAAACTTTGAGGCCAGCCTCAGCAACTTAGCAAGGTCCACAGCACTTAGTGAGATTCTGTTCAGAATAAAAAAGTAAAATAGGGCTGGGGTTGTAGCTTAGAAGTAGAACACCCCTAGTAGAATGCCAGAGAGAGAGAGAGAGAGAGAAGAGAGAGAGAGAGAGAGAGAGAGAGAGAGAGAGAGAGAGAGAGAGAGAGAGAACCAGAACCCTCTCTTGTGTAGTCTGGAAGCTTGGTACATGATACAATGTCTGGGCTTCCTCTGAGATAGGTGAGGTCTATAGCTTGAGAAGGATTCGGAAGAAGCTGGGCTGGATAAAGCAAACACTCAAAGAAGCAGCTGAGCACCTCGATGATGACTTTCTAGTTAAGGAGCAGAATCATCAAGGAGATGGAAAACTATCTGAGGAGTGTAGCAGCATCCAAGGCTTTGGATGGGGAAGGATGTCCAGAGTGGTTGTGTCGAATGAAGATACAGTGGAAGACCAAGAGCCTGGGAGCTTGTATTTTCTTCAGAAGTGGTGGACATTGCTGTGAATGAGACCCTACTATGGCTTGATGGAGGTCTAGTCTAGGGTCCGGGCGGGCCTTCATCCCTCTCAGAGAGTCCAGAAGCTGATCTATCCCTGATGACCTAGTACATAATTGCAGATTGAAAAGAAGCTTGGTGAAAAAGGTGGTATTTCTTAGAATTTTTTGTGGTTCTATGGTAGGCTTGTCAGTCATTGTACCACGCAGTCCAAAATATTTGGGGAGAGGGTAGTTTTAAAATGCCTTCAGAGATTCTCCTAGCTTAATTATTTTCAGTATTTGGCCCAGAAACTTGTGCTCTTTACACATAAAGTCATTGCCTATATTCAAAATACCAATCACTTTCCCTGCCCCAGGCCATTGAAGTGCTGGGTCCTACAATCCTGATTCCTTTTTCTCAAACTACTTCAAATTCTACCTTCCTTTCTTGGGAAAGTTTTCCCAGTCTGCTCTGTACTACCATAAGGCTTTTGCATAACATAGTGCCCGAGGTTGCGATGTCATACATATACATCTTTGTTCCCAATGACTAGTCTTGGCAACTTTTTTTTCCTGCTATTTTAACCAATGAAGTTCACTTATGCAACACCCTCCCAAGGGAATGTTCAGCGCTCCAAGCTATTTCTCATCCTCGATTAATAACTCAACGGTTCCGCAGTTACGAAAGCATATTAGAAACCATAGGAGGGAAAATTACCTTATTGAAGGGAAAACCTGAAATTTGCCTTACTTTATGTAATAGGTAAGTCATTGGTAAACTTCCGTCTTTTGAGACATATTGAGAAACTCTTGTGATAGGACTCATAGTTTAGTTGACTCACCCATTGGAATCCAGAGTTAGCTGTCTCTTTGTTTTCTACTTCCATGGCTAGATGAAGTTTCTGACACATTGCAGAAGTGCAGCCCATATAAATAGAATGGTAGAATGATTCCCAGAACAAATGAATGACTTTATGTACCCGTGAATGAAAGAATGCATAAATGAATGTGTGAACCTATGGATGAGGGAATTAATGACTTGGTTAACTAGCATTAAATTATTACTTAAAGGTAGTTCAAAGTATATTGGACTTCTTTTTATTTATTTATTTTTAATTTTTCAGCGTGGATTTTTTTTATACATTTCTTGAGTACAACAGGGTTACATAGACATTTATGACATATCAATCATTGTCAGATCACAAATAGCACCACTTCTTCGTTTTACACGTATAGCCCACATTCTTAACATAGCCTGGTAAAGCAAACTTTCTAGAGTCATAAAACCATACTCCTTTAGGGTCATATATTTACTTTCTAAGAAGTAGGA